>UCOK01008679.1:0-159669 GCA_900474325.1 Synergus umbraculus
ATATTTTATGTATTATGAACGCAGAATAATAAAAATTGATAATGACATCATATAATATAAATATAAAAGCATTTACAGGAATTACTATTAGCCTGAGTTACATATGTGAATACAAATATTCTACAAATTAATATAATGCTAACAAAAATTTTAAGCTCCAGTGGAGGACATTTTAAATCACTATATTAAAAAAATCCGAATATTCCGATAATCTTCCGAGGTCAGTCGAATTCGGCGACCGTAGCGCCCACGATGAGAACGCATGTGAATCGAAGAACTTTGTGTATAGCTATAAACCCCATGCCGTTTCTCAATAAAATCAATTCCTCAAAAGCTTTAAAGGTACAACAACCTTAAATGTTCGCACAGCAGTAGACAATACTCTAGTTCAATGCCTAATGTGAGATTCTTGACAAAATTAATGATGCGCGATTTGTTTTAAAAATGAGATTCTAAGTTATTATTAGTACGATTACAACCATGTGAAAGACAATTGCTCGCCTACACGTGTTTCTATATATTACAATAGCCTACTGCGATTGAGCCCTCTCCCTCATTCCAAACTACGTCTTTCACTTTGTGCTTTGTGTATCCATTTGTGAATCATTTGAAACAAGCGGAATAATAAATTATTATTGCTCGAAGTAGCTAATGACAATTAATTTAGAACTGTGTCGTTGAGAAGCAATGACAGTAGAAGGCGGACTGCTAATTAATTACATACTATTTATCATCGAGTGAATGAACCAACCTTCTCGTGAATCAAAATCAATCGTCCAGAAAATGATTTACTTTTCCGATAATATATGGGACGGTGACCATATGTTGAGAAAGACCATAATTATGAAGAAGATCATGGTTAAACTATATGGTTGTAAAAATCACAGAAATAGGAAAATATGTTATAATTTAATATGCACTGAGAAAAATGTTTGGTGCGAACAACAAAAAGTTTTGTTGTCCGCACCAAACATTTTTCTCAGTGTGTTAACTATTTAATATGTAATATAGGATTTCAAAGGATTATTTTATACAATTTGCACTGTTCGCTTAAAAACAAAGTTGTTTCACATCTATGTACTATCCAGAAATGTTTATTAAGGAATTAGGTCATTGGATCTATGCGGAATATAAAGAGGAAGTCGGTGTGTTGAATTGTATTCTAAGACTAACAAGCACTCTTACATATACTCTATATACTGGGTAATCTACAAACTTAAAGCAGTCGAGGTTCAAGAATTCAAGATCCATTGTCGATGTGAATCGTGGCTTGAAAACGCGATCTAACGGGTGTCACGAGAGAAAGCAAATCAATAAAGAAGAAAACCGAGTTGAGTAGAGAAGGAGAGAAGCAATGTGGTCAGAAGCAGACAGGAAGTGGCAGGAAGTGACGACATTGACACTGACTTGACACTGATTGCCATTACCACTAATATGGTCGCATATTGATATTATACTATTTACTAGTAATATGGCAGCTGCCTGCCAAGTGGCACTTCAGTCGCGAAAGCAACTTCTCATGCTTCCTCTGCAATTCGCGATGCTTATAGGGGCCCCCTCTATTCTAATGTAAGTATATCGACAAAAACTGCATTACAACGCTAGGGGAGGCACCAACAGATGCGAAGCACATTTCAATGGACAAGCAGACATCCTTCGAAACGAAAAATGACCCTTCATTCACAAAGATCCGATGACCTGCATTCTCAAGAGAATTTACCTCCGTAAACATAATGCAAGGGTTATTGCAAAGACAGGAACCAGAATTTTTCTTGAAAATTTTCAAATTATAAATCACTTTGCAGCATATTGCATTATTTGTGTCTATGACGAAAGACAATGCGTAAATGTTTATTCGTTATTATTTGTCGCTCATAGTCCAGTCGTATTTCTCCCAAGGATTACATATTGCGATTTAATGACTGGTTATAAGACGTTTTTCAACACAGGCCTTTTTTTTCCATTTTTCCAAGAGCAATTTAAAAAACATTAGAATAAATATTTCTTCCCCGTCAATTGTTTTAACAAGCCTTTCCTCGAAAATGTTTATTGAGGTCGTGCGAATATTTTAATATCATTAATAAATAATCTTATTATCTCAATGGTTGACAATTTTTTAAGAGAGCATCTTCATGTTTAGATGGAGCAAGAAAATTCTAAACCAAAAGTGAATCATTGATAAAAATAAATATCTGTTTGCATTCTGTGAGGGGAAAACACATGAGTGGAAGAAGTTTACAGTGTACTCGTGCATTCAGTCGGTAAAAGATTACGTTCCCGCGCATACGAGGCGTGGGGGCAGAGTCATTCATAAAAATAACATGCTAGTGCATGCGAACTCTGATACTACAAGCCTATATAGAGGTGCAGTGTACCCGTAATACGATGCACGTACCATATGCACACATATCATTCACTATCCACATGTATAATACATGTGCATGCCCACACTTTATGTGTGTTTCGTGTATATGCAAATACATAGGCTGACAACAGTGAGAAAGTGGAAGCGATACGTTCTTAATCAGACGTTAAGGGTTCGCCTTCGAGCTTACACATCATGCACTTTGATTCTACAACAAAAGATTACAAAGAATCGACTTATCGGAACAGTAAAAATTTCTTTCTCTCTCTCTCTCTTTCTTTTTTTTTTTTTTTTATTTCGAGTATCTCGTAACGTTATGCAGTACTACTATTATCTTGTTTAGTTAGTATAAGTTCTGCGAATTATCCAATACGTTGAGATTTTCTTTCACTAGATTAGGCGCGCGCTTGAGCCCGTATTTCGTCTATAGAAACTGAGATGACAATTTAAATTCGCACGTCATACTCTCTAAATCTGAATCAGCGAAAACCATACCAAATCAGTGAAATTCGCTGATGAATCAGCGGAATTGCTTTCATAGAGGATGTGATATTCACTGATTCATCAGCGAATTTTTTTAAGCTCCAGTTAACTCTCTAAACTTGAATCAGTGAAATTTAACTGATTACCAGTCAAATTCCACTGATTTGCAGTGACTCTTTTATCACGATTTTAATCAGTGAAAAATCTACTGGAAATCAGTGAAAAGTCACTGAAATTTATAGTATTTTAGTGAAGATGACTGAAAATTTCAGTGACTTTTGACTGATTCTCAGTGAATTTTCACTGATTAAAATTGTGAGAAAATCAGTGGAATTTGACTGATTCAGTTTTAGAGAGAAGGTAAACGTATAATGATTCATTATGCAATATATGAAGTTGTCTGAAATGCATGTTTTTTTTAGAAAAGGATCCTCGGTCAAAAGGATCGAGTTCTTTCCCAGGAATCATTTGACCATTCTCGATGGTCACGGCCAGCAGTCGGGACGATTAAGATCGGAAACCTTAGTTCTCCAGACGGAAACAAATCGTGATTTTGTTTGAAATAGGCGCAAGCGCAAAACCGCGATATTTTTATCAATACATAATGCAATTCCAGACTAGCAACCGCTATTTTTTTTTCTCTTTGTGGTATTTTCGCTTCAATACAGAAGGAAAAGCTTACTTTTCTCATTATTCATTTTATGTTTCAACATTTCACAACTCTCAGACACATACCAGGAAACTTTGAGCTCTGTTTGAACAATTGATAATTATGTAAACTATGAAGAATTAATGATGCTGTTGTCAGCAGAGATGAATCGGAAATTTTTTTTTATATTATTTATGGAAGCACTTTATGTTGATATATATTATAAGATATTGAGACACGTAAGGTGTGATTAACATAGGTGGATTTATTTCCTTTTAGTGCTTCTGGATTTCTTAATGAGAATCAAAATAATTCAGAAGAAATCAAAAGAAAATTAGATGAATTCACAAATATTCAAATTTGTGTATATTTTTTAATTATTACGTATATTTAAAGTAAATGGTCAAAAATTGAGGCGGGAGGGAGTCGCGGCTAGTATCACTTACTTAAAAGTGTTAGATATATCGGATAACTTTGGCAGGCCTATCTTAAATTTTTCACTTTATGGTCCTTTTTATGACCTACGGTGAACTTATTTAAGTCCATATCGAATTTCTCTTCAAGTAAAGCGTTCAACTTCATTATACTATATATGCTTTTTATGCAGAGATTATATTCTAAAAACTTTAGCGAAGAAAGAAAAATTTAATCAATTTTCGGTGCATTTTTGAGCTAATAAATAAATAAAAGTAATTCCTGGAAGACAATTAGCTGCATTGTAAATTAAGACATTAACTGAAACTAAAATCAGTTAAGCTGGATTAGGTGTGAAGCTGAAAGTTTCGAGAGAATCGTGTGTCTATTTTTGTTTAATGAGGGTTGAAATCACTCTAATTGATTTAATAGCAGAGGCGCCTGAAGTAAACTCTCAGCAGTTAAAAATACAGTATTCATTTAATAGATATAGATAAACTATTCGAATCATTTCGGACACCCGAAGTGATCATTCCCAAGTAAAGGCCAAAGTTACAGAATACAACATTTTTAATTTGTCTTATCTCGTAAAAATTTACTTCAATCATTCGAAAAAAATCTAAGTAAAAATTTCTTTCCTTAAAACATTCGTTAGTTTTAAATTCGGAGCTGAAGTTTGCTCTAGGCAATAGAAAGTTTAAAATTGAAATTAAATTGTCTGACGTTCAGTGTAATGTTTACCGAGAGCGAATTACGACTGAGAAAACTTCACTACTTATTCCAAGAAACTATAAAGAAGTAAATAATAGGTATGGACGTGTAACAGAATTCTCAACTCAACGGCATTCTTACAACCGGTTGAAGAATGTAAGACACAAGATAAACTTACATTTATCCCGACAACTCGTATTTTAATTAAAAAAGTCTCAAACAGACAAAACAAACATTAATTCAACTCAAAATTAATTAATAGCGATTACATTATTGACGTGAATTCGAGTGAACCTCCCTGTTGATTAAGGGGCAATTTCTTATTTCCAGCTTTATAAGATAAAATCTTTACCCGGAAGGCATCACTAATCATTTTTCCTTAGTGAGAATTTATTATGAATCGAGTACCTATTATTCTTAGAAGAAATGAAATTCGCCTTTAGAAAAACAGAATTGTAAAAGCATTAGGAGTATTGATAGCAAATCCGACTAGTCGGTCAGTAGAGCAGTAGCAAAATAAGTTTCGATTTATGTCACCACTAATGAATAGTGTTAGAATGTGTTTCCTATTATTGGAAAATTAAACGTTCCGAATAGAAATTGTATTAGGGACCAAGTCGCGTTTTAACTAGTTTATACCAGTTTTATTAGGACTCTAATTAGAAAATCTAACTACCTAGCGTCTAATTACAATTTCAAATGCCGCAAAAATCATATAGACACATCTAGTACACGAGGGTCCTTAAAGGTCCAAACTACGGCACTGGCGTGGGTGGAATTACTCAGGCATTTATTTAAACTCGACCTATTTCCTACGTCGCGCGACAACGCACGTCTGGACGCTCGCAAATCGCTTCCGTGAACATGCGAATTTATTGCCGAACGGCTGAACATTCTGGTCAATTCATGGTTCCATGGTAACCAGTCCAAGCTTGTCTTATAAATTACATATAACCGAGTCTTTGATTGATGCTGCACGTGCCAATTGACAAATCTACGTGCATTGCTCAAAATCTCAAAAAAGACCTTAAGGAGCCTTCACCTATAATGTCGCGAGTTGAGAGGAAGGACTCAACCTTGGAGAAGCTATAAAATCAAGGATTGAAATTTGAAGTAAAAGATTTCAAAAATGTCAAGACATTTCAAAGAATATATAAAAGATATCAAAGTATTTCACATGATTTTGAAGGATTTCGGAATATTTTTAACAGATTTTAATGATTTCAAAAGATCTCAAAAGACTCGAAAAGTTTTTATGAGATTTCAAAAAAATGACAGAATATTTTAGAATATTGCAAAGTATTCGAGAACTTTCAACAAGAATTTGAAAATATTTCAAGGGATTTCAGAGACTGAAAAGACAGCCACAATTATTTTCAAAAATTTATAACTAAAGAAATAAAATTTAGAATGAAGTAAGTATTTCCTCATAAATTGACAAACTTTCTGTTCAAAAGGTTATTTTCATCTAGCCATTGTCTTCAAGCAAATCTTTTTCTCCAGAGAATGGATAAATTCAATCTGGTGCGTTTAAAGTGCTCACTAGAATCGAATTTTTTTGAAAGATAAAGAAGTGAATAATGTGGAACAGCGCATAACCTATTGTTCCAATCTCATAACTTAAGCAGCTTTTATTTAGTCATTATCTACGTAATATTTTATTCAATCAACTCCCTATTTAATACCCATATCTTATTTGCTTTCTCGAAACATTTCCTACGTGTCGATCTATGTATTCTACTTTACCTCATGGATTTTCTCCTCGACGCTTCACTTTCCGTTCTGCACTACGATATCATCCCGTATGCAAATCCCGAGCCAGACAATGAAACACTTTAGGTATTTTTCTTTTTAATCCGGAACACGAGGAAGAAGTTTAGTCATAAGAACTGTCCTTGGGAAGAATATGATACTATCTTCCAAAATGAATAAAAAGTTCGAGGCTTTGAACTGGCGAAACATCTTGAAAAAAAAAAAATTATATAGAAATTATTTTTAAAATCCAGTTTGTTAAAAGTAAATTTGACAGGTACATTTTTCACCAAGCAAAATAATTACGTGCACCAAGATGAATTAACGTAATTATTATGGTCACACCCTTTCATGATCCTCAGGATGAATTTTAAATTCTTTACTTCGAAAAGTAACTTTATGCAAAAAAGTTATCTGCACTTTTAATCTTCAAAAGAATGTAAATTTGAAAGAGGGTGATTTAATTGTTTTTTCAAAATTCTTGAATATCCATTTTTTAAATTCCCAGTTATTTCCTGGTCTTTCCCGGTCAAGTCACCATTTAGATGATTTTTGAGAGGACTGTACCTAATCTCGATTGGTCGACTACTTTAAATATCGATCCAGTTTTGCAGAATCGATACAAGTTGAGGCAGCGTAGGCTCGTCGGCGGTAGGCCGTAATAACGGGAAAAGTAAATCGGATCGCCTCTCACTCTTGACCGAAGCGAGTTAAGCGGAAAAATTCAAATTCCAGCTGGCTGTTCGCCATACTGAATGTACTTACAGCACCGTCCAAGCATATTTACTCACTCGGGAGGCAAATGAGAGCAGTTACTTAACGCATTTCTGGGAAAGTTTGCGGCACCGTTGATAAGTCTGTCTACTGATTGTCTTTTTATTAAAAAAGATTCTACATTCAGGAATGATTAAAATTCTCGCGACTCTTCCAGCAAATAAACACAAAGTTTATACAATCGAATAAAATTATCCTCACTTGAATAAAAATTCGAATCAGGAAGCACCTTTCAGAGATGAACTAACATCGCTTGGATACAAGAAGAATTTCAAACTTGTTTGGAAGCAATCAAATATAAAGGAACAAACAAAGTTTGTAGATTGACAAAATTTTTTTGCAAGCCACTAAAAATTCAAGGTCCTTTTCTCTGTGAATTTTGATCAATTAAATGTAGGAAAGTTCGAATATTATTTTTAAATGATCTCCTCGACTTAAAAAAATTTCAAAAGGAAAGTTTTCGCTTTCTGACATTAAAACACTGTTTGCAAACAATCTTGACGATATTTAAAATCCGTTAGACGTGAAGGACGTTCTGGGAATCGGCAAACTACAAATAAACTGGTATTCATTCACTAATAATTGCGAAGAGACAACGACTGGTTGTATTTAAAAAAAAAGCCGTAGAAACACGTCACATGTTGTCTGTGATTTCTTAGCAGAAGGTGTAATAAAAACACGTTTGTTACTTTGTTAGTACCTTTCCGAAATTAACATCTGGGAACCTGTACTGGCCAACAGGCTAATATTACATGATGTCTGCTTCTTTAAAGTGAATAAACGTTCACTTTCATGTCTCTTTCATCATTTGAATTATTTATAATGCCAGAAAGAACTTCCTTATTTACAGGAATCCTTTGTGGTGTTTTACACGTGTAAGAACGTGTATTGATTTCAATTTGAAAATACATAGTATACAAATGGATTTTAAATTGTAATGTGTGAATCCTACCTGATCACAGCAAAGCCATAAAATTGTCGAATCCTTATAACGCAGGGGGCCACCTAATCCAGAACCACCTGCTTGTCGTTGATTTTTTAAAAGCTCAGAATGTCGAATGCCGAATTTCTCAAAAACTTCCAAGGATCTGTAATTAAAAAGAAAAAAAACAGGATAAAAATGAGAAAAAAATTAGATAAGTTTAGGAGTAATTAATTAAGTATTAGCAGGTTAGAAAGATATCATTTGGGAATTTGATATTTAAAAAATAAGGAGGATCGTGTAGCATTCTATCATTTGCATATGAATTGCTGTCATTAAGCTGAGGCGGGTTCGTTTAGAAACTAAAGAGTTGGGGGAAAACCTAAGAGGATTGAGGAAAGTTTGTAATTTATTCTCCTTAGATAAAAAAAATATATGAAATTAATGAAAAATCATCAGCTTTATATCAAACAATATTTTAATTACTACATTTTTTCTGTGTATGACTTGTTTAAATAAAAAAGGCAGAGAACATTTCGATTCTATATATGAAATTCAAATTTTTCAAGTTTAGAATTTACATCAATCATCAAATGCTTAATCACCTCTAACAAAAAACGAAACTGGTTAACTAAACCTATATAGCATCATTTTGTATTTCAGTTTCGAACTTTGAAGATCAGGAAGAGAACGAAAAGAAAATTTAAAATATCTTTTAAGGCTAGACGGAAAAAAATCCGAAAATACTTCAAGGGCGTCTAGTACGATTTCTTAAATAGAAGACAAATGTTTGGAACGGAACTGGTTAAACTAGTTTAAATGGTGGAAAAATTTATGAGATATTCGGAAATTCATGATGTCTTCAAATTATGAAATTTAATATCACCATAAGAGATATCGCCGTAAGTGTATTCGACTGAAAGTTTTTGACTTCAAAACCTGTTCAGTTTTTATGAAAGAACTTTCAATAAGCTTCCTTGCAATCTGAAATTTAAATATTTAAATTGACCATTAATTAAATAACTTTACAATGTTTTATGATACGATCTAATTGGAATTCATGGAATTCAGTATAGGACTTCCATTTCTGGAAAATATACTGAATTTCAAGAAGCTTTCGTGGTATTTAATGAAAACTTTTTGAAATTTGAAATACATATTTTGAAATCGGGCAAAAAACCTTCGCAATCCCTTGAATATTTTTCGTATGCTTTGAAATCCATTGAGTACTTTTAAAAGAAGATTATTATTCAAAATTATCAGCAATATTTCTTTTCAACTCCAATTGATCATTTTTGTATCATTTTCCAACAACTTCAGTCATTTTTCTGTGGTCATGCAGACATCCGATGCCGGTCAAGTGGTAAATTGCAGAGTATATACACAGGATAAAGCTAATGAGCGTAATGCAATTAGCAATGTTTCAACCTGAGTCTGTAGTAAAAAAAAAAAAAGTTCATAAGGGATACACCAGGAAGGATTCGTCATGTTGGCAATTCAAAGAGGAAGTTCTGTGCTGATTAGCGTCGTCGACGAGCGATAAACTTAGTGGAATAGTGGGTTTGAGGACCCGTTGTCCTTTCCCCATTCCTTTTTTCATCAATGAAATCTCGCCTACATTAAAACGCCTACGGCGCGATAGGCTCGACAAAGTCGAATCAATGGCATTAACGGGACGTAGTGATCGTACCCCACCAGATATTGCATAATGCATATGTGCAAATTTCTAAAACACGTGGGAATGAAAGTCTATCATGATATCTACGATGAAAGTCAAAGATAAGCTAAATGACATGTTTATCAAAATTGATTCAAATTTCTTGTATGACACCCTCATATTACAAGTTCTTCACTTTAGTTATAGTTAATAACACCATTGAAATGAAATCGTTCCTAGCTTTTTCAAGTTTAATGAATTTCGCAGAATTAAATATTCTTGCTAGACTTGGAAACACGTTATTAATTACGTAATTTATACTATGATAAGAATTTGAAATCTCTTGCGCAACAGGTAATCAATTTTCATTAATAATAATTCCTTCCAACGTTTATATACCTTGATACATACTTATTGATATAATCACTCGATAAATTGCAATCTGAGGTTCAGGAGACTTATGCAGTGCTTTTAAAGAGATGTTAACTACCAAGGTGTGGTTTTATCCTTATCTTAGGTCCTTTAATTACTTTAGAAAAATATTTTTATTATGCTCTTTCTTTAAGTGTTAGTAGTTTCGAATCAGAATCGGAAATGTTTTGATCATTGCTTCCGAGAAAGATTGTTGTCTCTTTGTTTTCAGAAGACAATGACTTGACTGATTCATATGGTTCAATTTTGTACAACTGATATGTAATAGCAGATGCTGCATGTGTCACGTTGCCTGGAGGTCTTTGCATAACCAGACGTCACAAGCATGTCCGTTGCGTCGCGAAATTGTTGAGATGAGAACAGAATTCAGGGGCAATCAGTCATGTGTTGTCTTTCAAGTTCTAACCTACGCCAATGAATTTCTTTTCACTTCACCCACGAAAAGCCTCACTCTCGAGGGTCATTTACCTCGCTCTCTTTCGGTCAGACACCTCTGGCTGCATCACGCTAATTTTAATGTTTTCTTCTTGACATTCGAAATAGACTCGCGTGTCACACATCCAATGTGGGTAAGTATAGTTGTCTGCGTTAGCGAGTCACTCTCTTTATAGATCTAGACAATCATTGGGGCGCCCACATCAAGATCCTCCTTAAGGAGTTCAATTTCGTATGGTGTCAAAGATTCATTGTTTCATTGAGAGGATGTCCATAACGTGAACAACTTAAAATTTTTCCGATTTTTTTCTGGCCTTGAGGGAAATAAGTAGTTTTTTGAAATTGAGCCAAATCGACAAAGTTTCGTTATAGAATCATCTGTTCAGATTTATCATCAAACAATTACCACCGCGAATGACGAAAGCTGTCCAAATATAAATTTATACGATTAGCAGTGAAACATCTTCTGCGCAGACATTGAAAAAGACGTTAATCATTTATAACACATTGTATCTATCCTTTGATTCTGTAATGCAATGTATGTAATTTCTAGGGCAACAAAATCGGTCAATTAAGCAAACGTTCTGATATCACTGTTGCATGATTCTGTGAGTCGGTGTTCCACAGTGAAAGCAAAATTACGTGTAGATTTAAACGGACATAATTAACCGAGATATCGTTAATCAAATGGCAAAGGGCAGAAAGTTCACGAAAAATACATTGGGGAGACGATGACTGCAGAAATAAGAACATGCGTTGAGATGTGTAATTGAACAGAGAGGTATCACAATTAATGTAGAAAGCTTGAGACATTGATGTCCAGAATTTCTTGGTCTAAACTCTATTATCACAGATTCTTGAATCTTATTTCTTATCCTTCAATTTGACGACATAAAAATTGTTTGACCCATATCGGTAATTGTATAACAGACGATTCTAATTGAAAAACAGGAAATTTATAATAAAGAGAGAATAATGTTTGTTAAAAATAGAAGCAGTAGGACGGTCTTCTCAGAAGATTTTTATTCCTGAGATCTCAAGGATTAAGAAAAATGTTTAATTTATTAAGTGTCTTCATAACTTGGCAACGACTTAGTTCTTCCAGATCTACATTTTTTATGAATGGACTTTTCGTGTTATAGTGTTATAGTCTCAGAGTCTTAGATCAATATACAATCTTTAATTTTATCTCCCCTCTTCCGAATGACCCAAATTCCTTACTCCAACTTCCGAAACCTTATACTAAATTAGCTACCCTTTTTTCTACTCGAAAACGCAGATGTTAGAAGTAAACTGTTTAAGTCGGTAACCTTGAGGTCATTTTTCAGCTCCACAAGCAAACCTGACCGGTTCAATATTATTTTAACAGCTCAAATCACGTGCGATTCATCAAAGTCAGACACAGAAGGAGGAAATAGGGAAATAAAGAAAATCTGAATTCCGAAATGAAGAAAAAAATGATTTTATAAAATTTCAAGACATTTTTAGTAATTTTAAAGAATGTCAAGCAGATTATTTAAAAGTTAATTTTAAAGATTTCAATGAATTTGAGGGGATTTCAAGATACTTTAAAGGATTATAAAAAAATTACCAATTTTAAAGAATTTTAAGGAATTACTAGGGATTTGACGGGATTTCCTTAAATTCCCGCACATCAGACACCCTGAATATACAATGTCTCTAAAAAAAGGAATCATTTCATATTATATAATTCTTATAACAAATATCTGTAACTCTTCTCTGAGGACTATT
The DNA here is from genome assembly GCA_900474325.1 of Synergus umbraculus. NCBI lineage: Eukaryota > Metazoa > Arthropoda > Insecta > Hymenoptera > Cynipidae > Synergus > Synergus umbraculus. The sequence goes on from UCOK01008679.1 coordinate 12,347, forward strand.
GAACGAGACTACGAAGTTGCACAACTTTGCGCGTAATAGCTTGCAAGAAGTAAGAAAACCGCGATAGAGTGAAAAAGCGAGATATTAAGGGAAGAACAGAAAGAGAGAGCTAGCAATAAGGAGATATGGGACAGGGAGGAGGGCAAGTTGAATGGGAAATTCACTTTCTCTCAAACTCAAACGAGTCAATCGTAACCTCGACACCCTCAACTTCCTTGGACTCGACTCTACTCTCCTCGTCTATGTATTCTAATACATAACACAATTTATTGGATAGTAGGTCAACGGGGTAGGATTGGCAGTTACTTGCTCCAAGTGGCGCCACCAAATGCTATTTATACAATACATACATATTTTGTATTTCAACATTTTTTACGAAGACGTGAAAAAAACCTTGAAAAATTTCAATGAAAAGCAATTCAATGACAGATAAGCACATTCACTCACGTATTAGACAATGATAATGATCATTTGCTGTGGAGAACGGCGAAATGGCTGGAATTCCAATGCAGGTAACTGCAAAATGTGCACGCAACATGAAAATGCTCACAGGTGACAAACATCCAACTTTTGAAGACATTTCTTGACGTTTTGACGACCAATTAATTTTCTTAATTCCTCTGATTAATTCAGCGTAAAAAGGAAAAAGGTCACGTACAGTTGCTACATAAATATTTCTCCAAACTATAGTTCTATTCTTAGGGAGATTCCAAGGAGAAAATAGAAAGACATATGGAATCTGTAGGAATTCATCAAACCTAAAATTGTGAAAGTGGAATTTCAGGAATTTGAAATTCTGGTAATTTTCTATTTTCGTTAATAAATATTTCCGACGTATTTAAATATCGTTAATAAAAAATTTTCATTGTTCTCCAAGCACAGTAATTCAAAGATGGCGGTCGAGTATTCCTGTATAATCTAGAACCTTACTAGAATAGTCACGAGTGACTAAAAAGAGGGAATGCGTTCGAGACTGAAAATGTGAGAGTAGGTAATACTCGATATTGTAGGTTTCTGACGAAATAACGACCTTTCTTTCAAGTACAGCTGCATACCTAGTTTCTAAACGTGTTCACCGAACTTTGCATAAAGGAAAATCATGAAATCACGATCTGAATGAAAGTAACAAAATATTTAATGCGGTGAGAGAAAATTAAGATTTCAACTTGTTTCAATTTGGGGGGAACCTACTTTAGGAAGAATCCCTCTACTGTGCTGAAATCTCTGTATTATATTTTCATTCGGAGAGTTCAATAATAGAAGAAATTAATTAAATTCCTTTCATTGGAACTAGAAGAGCTTTCGCCAAGACTTATCAAGCTGGTTGATACAATTGGAGAGTACATTAGAATAGAATGTAATTATGATATGAATCTAGTAAGTTGATGGCGCTGATAGTGTTGATTGTCGATGATGATTAAGAAAAAGAAGATGAAGATGATGAAGAAGAAGAGTACAAAGAAGAAGAAGGTAGAAGGTCTTGGAACCAATCGTTATTACACGATCGGTCGAGGAACAAGTTATTAGCAACGAACGAAGGATCGTCATTATTTCTTCGGTTCTATTGTTGGCACGCGGGTGGAATAAACGGATGTCTTTTAGGCTGACTCCACAATGTGACTTAAGATTGTGGAGTCTTATTAGCCTTCTTATTTAGCCACATGTAGACTCAGTTCTCCCTGATGCCCGAATCCCACAGGATGACTAACGTCGCGACCCGTTTCTCTGGCTTCGCGCCAATAAGACCTCTCTCCAAATGATAGGTTTTCCTCAAGTCTTCCTTCCTGCTTAGCACCCTTGGACAGTACACCTTCACCAGGCAGGTATTCCCGCATTCCGAAGTCGAGTGAAGGTGCATGGCTTACCTTACATTACTGACTACAAGCGCAATGCTGTTACTACTTGTACCTAGTGTTGGTTCTGGTACTGAGATCCTAGAATCCCAAGAACTAAGTCTAAGATGATGCGAGTTGGTAAATGTAAGAGCTGGAGAGAGTTAAGACATAAGACTTGAGAGCCTTCGCAATATTCCTAGATTATAGAAAATCAATCTTTAATTATTTGCAATTGTAAGATATTCTAGAGAAAAGATATTTCTCAGCATTTGAAAGGAAAATCCTCTCGCATTTTCCTCTCAAACTAAAGTGTGGAAAGTTTTGAACATACAACAAAACGTGTAATAGAATATAATAATAGTAAGTAATGTTTAAGTGCAGAATACATTGGACTATTGATTGACTATTAATTTCCAAGTACATAATAACACGTACACTAGACTAGTATTGGTATTCATAATATGTCTGTGAATAAATTGTGTAATCAATTAATATATAATTACTTTTTGGGAATATCTTTATAAAGATATTTTTTCTTCTTTTATACTTTGTAGAGTAAAAATTACATAAGAATAAGAGGAATCCACTTAAATGAAGAATATCTTTTTAGTGGTGTAGTGGCATCATTAAATTTATCGTTTCACCTAACACCGAATTTTTCACATAGACAAAGCCGCTTAGCTAAGTTTCTAATAAGTTTTTTTCTATCCGATGAGTAGCGTAGGAGTGGATATCGACGTTCAGTCATCATATCAGCCAATCGGATAATTAATCATTCTCGCCTAGTGAGATTACCGAGATCTGGGTCATGTACTACATACGGAAGATGGAAGTCCGGGTAGTAAAAGGCCCGCGATCATGATTCAATATTTAAAACAGGCTACCTGCCTCAGAGCAATAACGCCTAATTGCTGCTGGAGCAGAAAGATAGGTATATATTGTTCGCGCAACGGCAACGGTTCTGAGAGACTAGTACATATCGACAACCAGCCACATTCCTGAGCTACACACATAACGCTACATTACCAATGAAGACCTGAGAAAAGTTGCCAACTTTTTATTCAAGATTCAATCAAACCATGACTTTTCAATCGAGCCATGATTTATCTTAAAACAGGTCTAATTGAATGTTACGTTTCCTTGGAGTAATTTCCACGAAAGGCTAACAACTTGAACCGTTATTGCTCAGCAAGCAGATCATACAGAGAAAAAACGGATCATGAACAAAGCAAGCACCTGAGGGTATTTTAAACAAATTTAAGAATACATAGTAAAGAATTCCATTTATTACGTAACTACATTCGAGTTTCAATTGAGTCTCTCATTTGAAGACTGAAGCGAGTCTAAAGACTGAACTACTGAAGACCTCCGAGACTGAAGCGAAACTTTGGCCCATAAACACTCAGAGGCTAGAGCTATATGAACTAGAATTTCATGAAAGAAGACATTAACAAGTCAAATGCTCATTTGAAATTTTTTTTTTCGATTTATAAATAGCATATTAGATCAGTGTCACTGATCCAATTAAAAAAATTAAAAAAAAATTTAATTGAATCACTTTTTCAAATTTCTGGCGTGTTTTTCAAGACTTCTGGTTCCGGCCAGTGATCTCGATACACAGTAGTAAATCTGTGTCTGACTCCCTTGAGGGTCTCTGATATAAACCACTTCCGTTTGATCTTTTCTCGAGCAAAAAATATCTTTTAAATTTATTCTATTTTCTCTTTCTAATATGATAATTTAAATTTTAGGAACCTCATTTTTCGCCCAGGAAAATCTACAACTGCCCTAGCCCAATTTCAAAATATGTAACTGTCTTTATGGACGAGATATTTCCTCTGTAATTAAGAGTCGTAAAATTTAGGGTGTGATCACGAAAATGATATCTGATATCCGAATTAAGAAAGAGTGTAATGCTCACTTTGGGACAGGTGCACACTACAGATATTGGCTTCAATGAAGAAAGTACTGCATGTTGCATAGAGTATACTTGAAGCTGGAAGTTAACAGCGTCGAATGATGGGTTTTGAAACGGCACGTCCGTCGTTCGAAACAAATTACCGATCCATTGCGCTCAACTACGTCACGAGTGCATTTACATTGGCATCCACAACACAAAAAGAAAGTGTTCAGAAGACTTGAAATCGTAAGATAAACAAGATCTAACTCAGAAAAATATATAAATAGAATTATACAGGAATTTTTCGGAAGCATCCGAAATTGGTTTATGCATATTATGATTGCTTGTTAATCAGAACAATTCATTGAAATGGCGTAAACTAAATTTAGAAAAGAAGGTTTTCCTAGACACCATGAAAATTCTTGGCAAGGGCCCAGATCTTGCTAGGGCAAAGGTTTTGCTAAGCTAGTAAGTGGAACGAATTCTACTTCGAGATTAAGTGTTAGTCTCTCTGAAATAGATAGGAAAATTCATATTCTATAAATCAATTCAAGTGATTTTAAACAAGCTGAAGTCGATCTAGTTTTTGAACAATTATCACTTTTCAGCCTCCTCACTTATCAGTAAACATAATTATAACGATTAACGTATTTTTTGATTAAGAGTTCTTTCAGCGTAACGTTAAATCGCGAGTTAAGAGGGCAAAGTGATTTATAGAACCGGGAGTTTCAGTTCACTTGACATTCAACATTCAACACACATGAATAATTAAAACGAGATAATCCTACGTTAACATGTACCCATTCCAGATAACTACTAGATTGACAGAGCAGCAACTAAAAATAATTGGTATACTCCGAACACATAGTCACAAGCTCAAATTGGATGACAAATGCGGTTAGAGGTATAATATAAATACGGTCAGGAATAAAATTGTGATAAATGTACATAAATAATTGCTACATAAGGTGAAGTCGATGTGTCAAGTTTTAGGATAAATCTTTCTTAGTTTTGGGATTTTAGATATGGAATGAAAAATTTAGTTCGGCGCGAGAGATGGTTTTTTCAATTACATAAGAAAAATTAGAAAGAAAAGCAAGATTGTGTAAAGTATAGGTATAGAGAATGTGAATCAATTGTAATTTTCGTACATGGAATTTTATTTTAATCTCATTGAACAAGTGGTTTCAAAAATGAGTTTATAGATCGCTAGCAGCATATTTGCTTGGAATAGTAATTATCGAATAGCCAGATCGTTATGGAATTTATCCACCGGTACACGCCCTGTATCCGAACATTACGCAATTGTGCACCACGCGGTTCCTTATGTATTCCTATGAAACACTTAAGGTGTTAATGTCAGATTCGCATGATCGCACGTGTGATACTTTCACAGTACTCCGAGACAAATTACTTTCTTTTCAATTCACACACTTACATGACAATAAATACAAAAATAACTCATCAAATAGAAGACCCATTGGAGCCTATCTTTTACATCGAAACCAGTAAGAAATCTAATATTAAATTTCTACTAGCCATAGATAGTAGAAATTCAATATTGGATTTCTTACATAATTATCATCTCTAAGACTTTCAAAATTACTCCAAACTCGAATCAAGTCAAATATCTCTTTCTCTCTCATCATGAATTAGTAAGAATTTGACTGATTTAATTAACAGCATTATATTAATAATGTATTAGTAATTTCTCCTTGTTCGATATAAATAATGAAATAGTAAGTCAACTATTACCAAAGTGAATTAGTAAGAAAAACTTACTAATCTACTTATTAGATTGACTTGCTGTCAAACCATTTACATACATATATGAGTAGTATAAAATGTAACTAATTCAGATTGAGAAAGTAGAAAGTTAAAAATGAAGATGCTTCTTTTAATAAAAAATGAGTCTAAATTGGAGTTTCTGGAGTTTTATGTATCCCATAAATCAATATTGTTATAGAGTTTTTTTTTTATAGGAAGGAAGTATATATGACATGCAAAAAATGTTCGAGAAATTTTTCTGATAGGGTTTTTAGTCTGTGTGAAGAACTTAATTACTTCAAGACGTCGCTGTCACTGACCCCCCGTTGGGTTATCAAACTCCGTTACAGTTGAACGAGACGATACTTACACGTGGGCCAAAAACCCCACGCATTGGCCTTTTGATAAAAATATCCGACCACCCTCGAAAAATCCCGCCCGTAGAGCCGTTAGCGACAGACTAATTTTCAACGAACTAACGCCTCTCTCCAAATCTAGTGAGACTTATGACTACATTCAATCGGAAAGAGAAGTATATTTCGTGTGTTACCTTGAATTTTATTCAAAATCAGAAATAGATCCCATTGCGAGATCTAATTTTAGTAAAATAAAATATCTAAAATTTACTTTGAATGAATGTATCCCAACGGAGGAACAAGACATCCGTTAAAAACTTTTTTTCTTAACAACTTATTATTACAAATCAATTTGAAGTCTGGCTGGATAAGAGAATTTTAACGAGCGTCTCTAGAGGAAAGTCTTTCGCATAAGTTCAACGTCTGTTACATTTCAGCGAATGGCTTCTCGACTATAACGTGCTGCATCTGCAAACCTGATGTATCTCAGGAAATTTAAACCTTGAGTCATTGGTTTAATTGTTCATGTGTATACTTTATATAAATATATATATATATATATTTATATATACACTATTGACATGCAGGAGGAGGAAAGTCGCATTTACACATACACAATGTAAACCACAAGCATATACCGTAACACGGCACATCTTATGTTCGGTCCAGTATCAGGAATAGAGGGCAGGTGACCGGGAACAAAACCACAATTAAAAAAAAAAGGTAGTGAAACCCTGTCATTTTTAGAAATTGAAACACTGTGAATTGTATATCTCGATATCCATAGTATTCTACGAAAATTGAGGTTCGAAGATTTTCAAATGCAGGCTGCAATTTGAAACGAAAAAGATAGAAATAAAAAACAGTAGATCTGCTACAAACAGAAAGGTTTAACTCCATATTCCCACGCTGAAAAAACCAATTCTTCTTCCTTTTTTATGTTATAAACAAGTTTGTAATAAATTAATTGGACTTGCAACAGGTATAAGAGTATTTTATATTCGTTTTTTAAATACCAAGGTGGGTTAAAATTAACGCTGCTTTCTCCTTTAATTTAACGACATTAGTACATTTATTCATTAATAATATTAGCATTCTCAAGATTTTGAAAAATTATTCTCTGAAAATGTGTAACAAAAAAAATCTCTAAAAAGGGCCTAATATAATTTATTATTCGTACGAGGGTCCTTCAATTTGGATATCATAATTTTGTGATTGCTATGAAGAGTAGAATAGAATTTTAAAAATGAGAGAAGCTTGATAAATTGATATCCGTAACTAACTTTTGCCAAGAAAGTATTAATAGAAACGAGGGAATATTTTGAAAGATGCTACAACCTGTAATGACCTCTCTAAATTCCTTTGTCGGGATCTATAATTTCTCGTAATATATCAAACTGTCCAAATTGCTAACCGTTCTTAATTTTGTACAACCGTTATGCAAATTAATTATACTTTTGGTGCGAAAATTGTAATAGATTTATAATTATATGCATGTAAATTTTTTTCAAAATTTAAACATTTTAATAACTAAGTTTGGAATGTGTACCAATTTAATAATATCGCGGTATTGATAACTGCAATCCAAAAATTTTTTATGATATAATGCAAACGTTTCTAAATTAAGACTCTTTTCCTAATGATATGTTCTTTTAAAGTCAACACGAGATAAAGAAAAAATTGGGTTAAGCTGACAAAAACGATCTTGTTCTTTCTGCTTTGAGTCACTGAATAAGGAAAATTACAGAGCTTCGTAACTCTTTTATCACATTTTCATATAGAAGATTAATTAGAATCAAATACTTCAATTCATTAATTTTCTTGAGTTAAAATTTTTTAAATAAAATTTGAATTGAGGGCATGCATGGATATTTAAAAAATTTAAAGTGCTTTAATTGATCTAATTTAGATATCTGAATTCCAAAAATACTTTTAACTAAGAAACCTTCGTGATGAAAAATTTCGATTCCGGATCTATAAGCCCGATATGGCTCGTATTTGTGTTTTATGTCCTTTAATGTCGTCTAGACCGGATAGCAAAGAATGTTCGTCAAGTGGAATCGGTGATTACGCCCGCAATACGTCACGCGAAACTGTTTCGTATTTAGGAAAACTGTCTCTCGAAAAGCAGTAAAATTGCCTTTACAACTTTGGAACCAGACTCAAAAATATTTCAACCACTATTTTTTATCGGAAATATTGAATAATTTAAAAGTTCTAGGAAAAATTTTTTAATTTATAAAAAAAAATCTTTTGAAATTCCTTAAATTTAAAGATAGCCTTTAAAATTCTTAAAAAGAAAAAAAAACCTTTGAAACCTTAAAATCCTTTAAATTCTTGGACAAACTTTAAATTTCTAAAAAAAGGTCTTTCGTAATCTGGAGTACACTCAAAATTCGTATGATCAACCTCTCAACTTTTTTGTCAACAGAATTTTGGAACGAACTTTTATCTAAATAAATCTAGTGGTTGATATCAGCTATATAAGTTTTATGTAGTCTTATATGTAGTTAGAAAAAGAAGGAAGATTATTGGCAGTGGTTCAAACAGTGATTGCACGAGCCTGTCTCAGCGAGACACGTCCGGAATATCTTCTCTACTAGTCTACTTCCCTATTCGTCAGTTTGTTAGGTTTTTTTTTTTCTATCTGAAGTGTCCGGTACACGCAGAGGATCTCTAAAGATGATCAGAACTCTTGTCTGGTAAAGAAAGCCCAAGGGAAAGGTAGACAAAAAGGGAAGAAGACATGTTGAATAGATCGAAGTTTGAGGATTGATGTATATATGAATTATTCTTGCGTATTTCAAAGATTTTCTATTTAGTAATCCTCTCTTTTAGAAATTGACCTATTTATCTTTACTTAAAAGGGGGTTTCTCTGATTAGAACCAGAAAAAATTAGTCGAAAATAGTTCGAGATAGTTTCAAATGATATTCAAACTTTTTATCTCGCATGTTATACAGTATACAATGGCATTTGTCAAAAAAAAAAGTTTATAAGAGATTATAAATTTATACCTTTAAATTTCAATCGCAGTCCTTTCTATAATTGATTACCAAAGAAGTTTTCAACTTACAAATTAAATACATAAGCTGACATTAAAATTAATGGTATCAAAATTAATGGAATGTCAATTTAATTAAAGCTAACCTTGATGCAGGTTTGCAGCAGCACATTAATTTCAATGGCCACTTAATTTTCGAACTAAATAGGTTGAACCCGTTTACCAAGAAATTACCACAAGTTTCAAGCAAAGAAGAAAATTGCCGCCGTCGAGGCTTGATTAAGAGAAGACATTCGCTTCATTTTTAAGCGTTGCAGAGGAATGAACGTATTATATTAAAAGAGATGGACAGCACACCTTAAATTTAAAAGTCTTGCTCGAGAAGCTTGAAAAAAGACAAGAGAAGTAATCCACTAGGAGAAAACGCACGTCAATTCAGACAAGATTCAAGGGGGCCGAATAAACGAAAAAGGCCGACAACGAGTATCTTTGGAAAGGAGGGTGAAAGGATCTTTGGGCGTGACCACACTGAAGTCAAAAACCTGCTGCTTTATTAGCCCCGTTAAATTGTGGAAGCGTTTATCGCGATAAATTCCTCTCCTTATAAGCTCTTATCATTTTAATACAATCCACGTAATCTACTATATAAATACGGGTTAAGCGCATGTTATTTCTTTCTATTTTCATGGTTTCTACTTTATACTTTCAGAAAAGTCGAAAAGTTTAAACTGTTTCCCGGATTTTCATTTTTTTTCTGTTTCAAAGAAATGTGAATTTTAATAGGACCAATATCACAAATAATTCAAAGACGTTTAAATCTGTTTAAAAATTCTTATAATTCTGATTATCAATATGAAAATCTGAAGGCAGAATATCAGGTGACATGAATTCAAAATTCAAACAGGTTGAGATAATAGATAACTCCCTGCAAATGATAAGTCTAAATAGTCTGAAGAAGTTAAAGAGTCCAAAGATTAAACTAACGGTTGTATCTTTTTTTTACTGGACCTACTTTTGGAAAATGATCCATTACATACATATTTGAATTTTAAATTATTTGAAATAATTCTATTTTTACCATCCTTTTGAAAAATTCAAGATTTTCAGTTTTTAAGATTAAAAAAAGTTCCAGATGAATTCCAAGTTTGCAGAGTCGCCAAATACTTATACTCTGTATGAGAAATCGAACGAATTTAAAGTTTTTCTCTTGGCAAGAATCCAATTTTTAATGCCTCCAAATTTAGAGTCGACTGAATTTTAAAATCTCTAAATATAAATGCACAATTTTTCAGTTAATAAGCTTTAAAGCATTTATGTATACCATTTTAATGCATTCCAAGTCCATTTTTAAAACCAATTATTTCTGGTTCCCGAATTTTCTTTGGGTTCACAATTTCTTTCAAGTTACGCAACCAAGTTAGCAAATTGGAAGTGTCATCAAAGACTTGAATCTATATTTCATTACAATTTTCCAGCAATTTCTCAGTCACACCAAGACTTCTTTTTAAGGAGGGACTTTTAAAGGGGATCCTTATATTAGAAACTAATAGAAATTCGACTCGCTGGTGGAATAGAAACGGAACACACCTTTATGATGAAAGCCGAGGACCAAAAGTGAAGGCCGCGTGGCTCGTTTGCGAATTGCCGAGCCTTCAAATAGACATATGTACCACGTGCCATATAAGAGTCGATGGAACGACTTGGAGGGAAACCTGTGTCCTCCACGTGGCTCACGTACGCTAAGCCGTACACACGTGAGGAAAGATGATCACGATTTAGACATGATAGAGTTGCGTATACAAGGCTAGGCAAAAGGGTGAATGCACCTAATATAAGAGATTCATAAAGACTCTAGTTTTGAATTTCAATTAAACATTCTCAGAATCTCAAGGAAAGATCATGATTAATAGAGAACCTATCTCGATTTGCAATTTAAAGTAGCTTATGAGTTCAGAAGATAAATTACTCGCAATTTTATTTCAAAGTGCAGGAAACAAAAGAACCTGAATAGAAATAAAGAATGCAAATGAGAAGAATTTGCAGAAAATAAATGTTAATTATTATTTTTATTATAAGTTCAGTGACTTGTATTCCAACTCAGTCAGATTAAAGTCGCTCAAAAAAGCCAATATATCAGGTTTGAAGCAACAATTTATGCAAGATTTTTGAGAAATTTCATTACACCATTTTTTTAGAGAGGAATTTCAAGAAGTTTCTAGGCACTTAGTCGTAAGAAACGACTATTAATTAGTAAGATTTATAACCAATTCAGATTGAAAGAGTAATTAATAAAGACCTCTTGCTGTAAATATAAACGAAACAAAATATGTCACACAACTTACAGTTTGCTTTCGAGCATACAATTTACAGGAAATGTTGGCAGATAATCTGTCTGATAATCTGAGAGTCTAGAGTATTACTCTCTGGCAGCAAATTTAGTCCTTATGGTAGCTCCACTTTCCGGTGCAAAGCAGCGGCTCCACCTCAATGAAAGTTTATAGTATTAATTTGAAACGGAAGCGACAAATTGCTAAGAAATTACACGAGACTGACAAGATTTCACGGAAGTGGTTGTTCAATATATTGTGCACCAATTATTCCGTAGATATAATCCACAACGGTAAAATTTTGCACCTGGAAAGTATCCTCCGGTCCTTACAATGTTCATGACCTGACCCAAACCTTCAAATTGCAACCCGCACCTTTTCGCAAACGAAAAAGAAGAGCCTGCTGTGAAAAGCTATTTCGCACCAGCTGCCCGGCAGCCATCTTGTGAAAGTGTGTCGTCCAGAATTACCTGACGCCCGAACCCTAATTGAAGATTGTTGGAATCAAAAGTATCAAAACTATTGTTAAGATAAGAAAAGCACCCGTGAAATTGTCTTTTTGCCAAAGAAAATTCCAAATTTCACCTTCCGAGGTTTCCCACATTTCATATTGTATTTCATGAATATTTTCAACTTTTACGACTTTTCTATTATACTTTTCATCTACTGTTCTACGATTTTAGTGATTTTACTCTTATTAATTTTGATTTTATCCTATTCTAGGAAATTTAAATTAAAACTAGAATATCTTTTGAATTCATCTAAAGAACCGTAATTCTTATAAATAAGACGTAAAATGAGGTACATATTAAGAAGCTTGCTTAATTAAAGGCATCAGGAAAATAAGAGATTCGAATGCAAATTTGAAATTGTAAAAAACGAGACAACGTCGTATACTGTATCGTAAAATCTGAGAACGCACTCACCGATCTAATTAATAACAAGAGTTATGAATTTCTCTCATATATTTGAGACTTCATCAGATAAATAAATTCTTTGCTAAAATAAACTGTAAAATTATTACCTCTTAAAATTCATTCAAATCAATACTTTTTCAATTTTAAGGTAGACAAAAAATGAAGAAGAAATATTTTTGAAAATAAATAAGGTGGTAGTAATAGTAATTATTAGCATTAAAATTTGTTTAAATCTCTTGAAAATCCCAGACCAAAAGAATTCTTTGACTTTTTCATGATGTCCTTGACATGTAGACACCATGTTAAAAAAAAATCCTAAACAACTTTTGCTTTTAAAATTGTATGTTCTACAAATTGTATGCTGTACAAATTTCGGGCAGATTTTCTCAAATTAAGACGGTCTAAGTCTTCAAATGGAGCAGTGGTAATTTTTTATTCGCCCCAGTAAATTATTAAAGATTATATGCTAAAGCCATCTTAGCGAAGGCATAACATTTTAACGATCTTAGTCGATGTGAGCGGAAAGGGTGACTTCAAAATTAACATGCTACGGAAAAATAATTCTTCCTTCACACTGGCATGGGTGCATACTGATCACCTGATTTACCAACGCCGCAAACGAAAATTACTTTTACATTCTCGTCACCTACATATATATGGGAACCTAAAAATGTATGTGAGCTCTGTGAGTCGTGTAAAAATTTAGCCTCCAAGATCTAAATGGAAAAATACACCTCGACACGTGCAGAAGAAGGTCAATATAAATTGGTCAAGTTCTTGGAGTTTATTATTTTTTATGAGCCTCAAATAATGTAATTTTTCAAGAGCGATTATTCGACGAAAAATTTATATAAATTATGACATCTAAAATATTAATATATCACTTTTATCGAGCCTTATTTGATGACAGTAATTTTTTGTCAAAAGAATAACAACATTTTTCGTTCTTGCCCATAAGGTAGCAGATTGTTTTTTATTTTACGACCCGGGATAACAGGTCGGTAAAGATATATGGTCCAAAAATATTAAAATGAGCCAATTTACTGAGATAAGCTCGTCACTTAAAATTGAAATTGTCCGTATTCGTTAAAGTAAATTTGGTGCATCATTTTGAATTCGATGCGCCATATCGAGCATTCCCCCTAGATTGTTATCCTTAGGATAAGCAGGTACACAAAATGATTACACGCTACGTAATTTTCGGTAATCATCCTAATCATAATTCTGACAATATATCGAATGATAACATCAGTTCCAACTATAATCGAACATCGATCGCATATTTCTCTTATGCAATCAGTATATCTTCTAAAGTCCAGATGCTTTCTAACTTAACTGATTCTTTTTTCTAAATTAATCTTGATTCTGTAAATGATGTTAGTTAATTAATGGGAAAGTTTTCGCAATCTATCACTGGTTGTCAGTAAGATAGAAAAAATTGTCAAGCGAGTGAAAATTCAGAAGTTTTTAGTGTGTAGGTCCTCCCACGTAACATCGTAAATACTAAATCTATAAACAAACGTCCACTTTTTTTGAAGGAGGTCGCGTTTTTTCATAGAATGACACTCCAGTCTAATTCAAAAGAATCTATATTGTTTCACTGAAATAGATATTATATTTAGACAAGGAATAAGCTCTTAAATAATTTACTCAAGAATAAAAGAATATATCAAAATCCTTTAAACGTGAAATCGAGAAATTTCGCAAATGATAAATTAATAATTATTTGACTTAAGTTTATTGTTTAATTTTTCAATTTTAGAAAAAAATTTAAATTATTTCAAATTAGAAAATTAAGCGGATGCTATAAAGCAATCATAGTTTTAATTTTAACTTAAGGCCGTCATTGAGACGATACATATTCATTAGTCTAACCATCAATCGTTTGACCAACTCTTTTGTAATTGAAGGAAATGTGTTGCCTGCTTCATCACGCTTAACTGTGTCGAATAATTAAATATACAAATATTCAAATATACAAGAACAATAGCGAACCGAGTTAACAGTTCGCAAACCAAATTTATATCTATATCACGGTCGATATCCGGTTCTATTTTTAGATGACAATTGCTCAATTCCTCAAATTAGAAAATTTAAATTCTTCACAATGATTAAAAACTCTACTCACCGTATCACCTTTCTTCGGTTATTCGGGTGCAGTCTGCGTGCCATTTCTGGATCGACTTGTGTCAATTTCTTGTGCAGTTCTTCATTCATTTCAGGTAATTCCAGTCTCGGTTTTTTTATATTGAGTAGTTTCTCGTCACTGGTCGCACCCTCTTCGGATTCGTGAGGATCGTCTATAAGAATTTTCCAGAGAAGTGATTCTATGTAGTAGTTGGTACCACCAACAATCACCGGCAATTTTTTCCTGCTTATTAAATTGTCAATCTGAATAAGTTAAGAAAAATAAGCGATAGGATAGAAATGTAATAACTAGAGTTCTGCAAAACATTGTAGCCCTTTAAAGGTTCTATAAATTTGTTTCACTTCTTTCAAATCCAGCTTTTTCCTGCAACTTGCGGCCACCCTGAATGAAAAATGTAATAAAACAAATATTAAATTTAGCGAAATAAATACATATTTAAATATGGTTTGCCAAGATATTCGCAAATTGCGGAAAGGATTTCACTTCTCTGAGCTAATTAGGCATGAGCTAGAAATATTCGTGAAGGCAGAATATTTACTGAATCATCCAAAAATGGATCTGGACGTCTATATTTATATATGCGCGTACATCAACTGGAGCCAACAATAGCCCTTTAATGCTTTCCCTAGGCAGTTATTTTTATAATGTGCATAATTTATTATTATTGTTATTTAAATATAAGTCAATCTTCTACATAAAATTTGCAACATATAATTTATCATTTCTTACTCGTATTTTCTTTTTATCTGTTGCAACACATAGTAATGAAATAAATTTTTCACTTATTTTAACTGCGATTTTAATTACGACAGGTGCTACAGGTATTTAACTACGATGCGCAGAAACTTTACGGTTGACCTCAGCAGTTTCGTTTAAGTAGCAAATTTAAGATCCTCATCGTATTTCACTACAGTCAGGATAATAATTATTCGTTGCAATGATATTCAACACTAAATAAATGCGACGTACGTAAAGTAAGTCTTAAAGCATTTTTTTTTTTACAAAAGCCTCGCTTTAATGACTACTATAAACACCTAACAAAGTATTAAAATTCTGTCTTTCTGAAAACGATTATTCTATTTTTCTGACGAATTCAAGTTCTTTGATTATAATCTTCTAGTCAAAGGGCATGTGACACTTTACCATAAGAGTAATTTAGTTTCGCCAACTTTATGTTTGCAATTTATATTCAATATAAATAACTATTTAAAATTCTTTTTTAATCTTTAAATCCTTTAAATCTTCTGTAAATCTCTTAAATACTCTTGAATTAAATAATGTTGAAATACTTTAAAATCATTCTAAATATCTTAAAATCTCTCCTTGAGGTACTTTTAGTTTCTAAATTTTGAATAAACTAATGTAGTGAGAAGAATGCTAAGAATGTCTCAGCATCGAAACTGAAACTATCGAGAAAAAATCGTTTAAAAGAAACAGGTTTGGAGTGAGCCATATTCCAAGGACGTATAGAAACACATGGTAGTTAGATTTAAGCAGTGAAAGGATACGATAGGTAGAGCTCGATTCCTAAAGTCAATCACTGTAAAATTGACCAATGGATCGACAATGTCTAGTAAATGATGTGGTGCTTCAAGTCTCTCTGCTTTTGTAACTTTCGCTGTGATGATGTCGAGCCCTTTGTACACCTGGGGGTAAAAAATGTATGATTATCAAAGAAAATCCCATAATTCGTACAGTTTCTAAAGCAGGATGTCAACTAAATTTTACCTACGAAATTCCCGGACAATAATTTCCGCATTTCTTTAATTCCTGCTTATAAATACAGTCCTCTCTCATGTTAGCGGCCAGCTCGGTTGGTCGGCTACTAAAACGGGAGAATTGGAAACGTGGCAACGTTTCCATTGTGCCGCCAATTCTACGAAACCGCTAATATGAGGGCCGCTATCATGAGAGAAGCTTGTACAAGGTCCCTCTTACAATAAAACCATCATATAATATAAAATCATCAAAAATAAAATTAAAGATAATTCCCAAATTTTTCTGGGTTTTTTTCAAAACCCGAACAGTTCCCGGATTTCCTTAAATTCTTGCACAGTGCACAGATATAGACACCCTGTAAAGGTTATAAAGTCTAGATCAAGATTAACTCGTCTACATGCACCTTGTGTGCAGCCATCGGCAACCATGCATGCAATCGTATCTCCGCCACGATTATAAATCGTTTATTCACTCACACAAGTAATTATCAATAGACTTTCTTCCTATAAAGTCAAGTCGTTAATTTCTTATTACTTTGTACTTTTATAGACCTAATAATTCAAATTTTATGCAGTTTCGGAATTTTAGAGACTAAGACTGCACTACTCGGCAGTTTCTAAATTACATATTGAGTTCTGCTTATGAAACGAGAATACACGTTTCATTATTCTTGACATGTTACATATTATCTCTTACTCGTGTTCATACTATCAAACATAAGAATTATTAAAGAGAATAAAGAGCGAGTTATCACTTTAAATTATGTATATTAATTCTACACATAATTCCTTAAGGGGCTTTATCCCCATGATAACAATTTTAATAAGTACTGAATTAAAAAAGTATTGTTGAATGTGCGTGTTTAAAAATAAATTATTTTTATATCTCCGAATACATTTGCTGTTTGCTTTTATTTAAAATTCAAGATTAAACTTGATTTATGTATGCATCCATAATTATCCGAATTGAAAGCACAGTTGTTGTATAGAGTAAAAAGTCGTCAATTTTTTTTACCGATATTTCGAATCTTATTTAACGAAAAGAAAAATGACTGCAAGCATTATCACAAAATAAAGAAAGTTCCAAAAACCGTGCTTCTTTCAAATATGAACTGTCTCGCAAAACCTGTTTAAACCAGTTTTAAGATTCGGAATTCCCCTTTTTCTTTTTCGCTCTCGTTACCACTTCGTTAGCACTGATGGGGCTTTCGGGCAGCTCGTTTGTACTTTCATCTTCCAAAATTTAGTCTCTTGTGAAAAAGCGGGTGAGCGAATTTATATTTTTTGCGAGCGTAAACGGTGGTTAAAATATACAACCAAGGGTTTTGAACCTTAAATTTTATCCAAATTAAATTGCATACTTGGAATGTTTGTTCCATTTCAGAAGAAGAATAACACGGTCCTGAAAAGTTGGGCATCAGTTGATTTCGTTTCAGTAACCAATTATCAGAAAATTAGGTATCCAGAATCTCTTTGAAAATCTGACCTTTCCCTGAGAAAAAGTTATCTATAAATCCATTATCTCCCCATGGCGCCTCGCATTTTGAGGGTCGATCGGCATTCTTGTGACTCTATGTGGGCAAGTGATTCTCATGGTGCCGATTCTTCTCGAGACTTTTAAATCTGAGATTTTGGCATTATAAAGTGTGGAGAATGCTGCTTCAAGTTTTAGTCAGGATGGCTTAGTCGAGCAGTCGAGAAACAGGTTTTAAACCGAAGCATGATATCGTCTGGATGCTGGCTGAATGGTCATGCGGTCTTTCAAGACGTTCCGCTTCATTCATCAGCTTTTCTTACGACAGATTCGTTTTACAATCATAGACGTGCTGATGTTTCGCCGGAAGTACAGCTAAATCCACGAGTTCCTTAACAGCTGATCTTCTTCCAATCTGTTCTATCAGAGCAGCGTGTTTATTGCCGATTTGTTCCCCATTTTTCACAGACCTTAGTCTTAAAGGCAATGAAGGAAACATTTTACCACAAAAAAAGCACGTACGTTACGCCTTTAGTTGTTAGCAGTTTTAGGGGAGATAAGTTGCGATATATTGTTTTGTGAAGTGGAATTAAAGGGACCCTATCTAGATTATGTAATCTATGACTAGAATATAATGCGCGTCCCTTTTTCAAAAATTTACGCTTATGATATAATTGTTTTAAATCTTATGTTAAAATACCTCAATCTTCAATAATTTAATTCTATGTGAGCCTGGTTACACCGAGGACGTAATTTGAGTAAATCGTGAAAGAGTAGCGTAAAGTTAGGTATCGAAAGAAGCGTAAAAACAAGGCTACCAACATTTCTAAAATTAATTCTGAATCGTCAGTAAAGTAGGGTTGCGTTGCCGCGTGGCAACGATTACGTACGATTCAAAATTAACTCTAGAAATGTTGGTAGCCTTGCTTTTACACCGCTTTCGATACCTAACTTTATACGCTAATACTCTTTATGATTTACTCTAGTTAAGTAATTACGTCCTCGGTGTAACCAGGCTCTGTATGTAATAGTTTCAAAAAGTTACTGATAGCCAGAAGTAGTAAATAATTTAGACACCAGAATACGAAGCCCTTACTAATGATGGAGTTGCATGAATAGGGCAATGCATCATCATTAGGCGCCACAATGAACTATAAAATCATCAACACCTATTCACCATTCACTGGTGATGAATTTAAGAAACTAGTACATAATACAGACTTTGAGCGCTGTTATGCGAATGATAAAAAGTGCGCTGCACATACTTCATTTTTCATGTCTATATTGTACGAAAACACATTATCAATATCTTACAATTTCGAAATTAATTCGAACTCAGATAACAGATAAGCTATTAATAAGTTTAAAAAATTCTTATCAACAAGCTTCATTTCAGCACTAATATTTTTTAATCTAATTGCATTTATTTTCGCTGATTGTTGTTTACTGTAATCATCCTCAATTTAAAAAAAAACTAAGCTTCGCACTCCTAATTAATCCAGGGCGGTCCATCGTGAATGAGATTTTAAATTTCTTAAATATATATACATATTTAAATGACTTCTACCAAAGCCACAGAATTTAAAAATTGCTTCTCTAAATGCGTCAATCAGCACAGATTGCTATATGCTAAAAACTCAACTCTACAGAAATGTCAACTATAGAAATCAAAAAATAGTCTCTCCCCCTAATCTCAATTTTTTTCAAGTCAGCCACTGAGACTTTTGTACTTTGGACGGTAAAGAATCCGATTTTTTTGCTCTCTCAAAAATAGAAACAGCCGAAATAAAGCAGAGCTTATGATATAACATTTTAACGATGCTTACATTAAACCGCACCATTCAAATTTACTCGTCCATTTTTAATTCAGTCATCCACGAAAGCCAGCAATTCGCCGGAAGTTTCCAAGTATATAGTGGTATTCTGTCGAGGATTGCTAGTTCGCGACTCCTGAAATAGACGTAAAGGCTCACGAGCTGCTTCCTGGACTTCAAGGTCATTACGATGAACCTATACTTGTAAAGAGATAGAATCTCGATGGTGACTGGAATGATATAGGCTAGAGTCTACTATATACAGGAAGGTATATAGAGGAAGCAAGAAAAAAGTCGCGAGAGAGAAGATTAAAGTCTATGTAAAGTGCGACAAAGAAAGGAAAATTCTGTTCTAACAATCTAACGTGTTCTAACGTGTTCAGAGTCTGTAGAAGAAGGGTACGAAGGGAAAGACGAAGGTCCCCTTTCGTATAGCTATAGTACTTACACTAGTGAGTCTAGTTTAGTTGGGGAGACGATCGTCGATTGGAAAGAGGTCCTTTTTCTTCCCAGTCTTTTATCTGTAGGGAACCTTCTATACTGCGTTGTCCTGTGCAATAATTTATCGTTAGTGCTTTAAGCATGCATCGAAGCAGAACTCTCATTGGTCTGATTGACGGGAAAACGCGTGTGGCCGCACAGCTGTTCAAAAGTACCTATCTCAAGACAATTTTCTGAAAATACTTTCAATGTTATACTATCCCTCACGGAAAGGATTTCACAGCATGGGCTCTTTTTCTTTATGTTGGAAAATAGGGCAACCCATTATCCTTTAATGATGTTTTGATACTGATGGAATACGAATTATTTCTGATTTGAACTTTCTATTACAACTAGAAAATATATTAAGGGGTCATTTACAAAATAAGTGATATATTTGGGGGCCAAGGGGCAAAGCCTTTTATCACTTGTTTTAGTTTTCCTTTAAACAAATTAAGTAGATTTGAAATTCCCAGTTTTTTCCCGATTAATTTAAAGTTATTTATTGATAATTTTTCTCGAGCCATCGAGTTATATAACGATAGAAAAAACGAAAAAACAACAATAGAACAAAAAAGTTGTAAGAAGAAAAGTAGAAGAGATAGAAAGTTCTCGATCCTAAATAAAGTTCACAAGTTATTCCTGGATTTCTCCCGTTTTCTTGGTCCGCTCCACACTCTGATATTCAAAATATTTTTTTTGAGAAAACCCTTCTGAGAATTGATACAGACACTCCCTTTCAATTAAAATAACGTTACTTCAAGATATATTAAATGATTTTAAGAAATTTTAAGCGATGGTAAAAGATTTGACAAGTAAAATAAAATTTTGATAACTAATTTATTTCGTGTATAAATTGCTCTTATGATAAAGTATCACGAGCCCTTAAATGAAAAAATATGCAAAGTTATATAACAAGATATCAAGTGCATTTAACCCTTTAAAAGATCTTTGAACTCAAAAAGTGTATCAGAACAGGTTTGAATAAGTGAGGTTGAAGCACTGAGTTGAGATTTAGCCTTGATATAATGAGGCTCGATGCAACGAGACTTTCAAGAATCTGCTGTGATTGCTATTAAGGGCATCAATGAACCAACTACCAAGTTTAAGGACACGAGCGCGTGATCCTTTCAAAATTATGTCCTTGATAGTGACGTGAGCTACTCGAGCGTATCCGACTCAATAATTTGATAGGAGCTAGCTCATGCTATACCTGTTCACATAGACGCGGACAACTACAACTACAACTATATATACACTCAAGAGTATGCCAATAGTTGTGTATTTCTCTTCTTCTACGAGGCACTTGACCGAGGAGATCATTGAACTCTATAAGATCGAGCTTTTTGCGAATAAAGCTCTCGAGACCTCACAAATGGCTCCTTAACTTTTTTTACCAATATGTAGAAGGGCAATAATCGAACTTGACTTTTTACAGTTCCACCAAACTAATTGGTCAGATGGCTCAACTGAAAAATTTCAAGGTACAGAAATAATCTATCTTTATTAAATAAATTGAATGACTTCTTTAATTATACCTAATTAATAATTATAATCAACAAATTTCAATTACGTCTCTTAATAGCCGATAAAATTTCTACCTTCCAGATTTTCCCGACCTCGGAGCCAAAAATTTATTTGAAACTTTTAACTTGCAAACCTAACTTACTTACGCAACTACATACTTGAATTCTTAGACTGGAATCTCAAAAGGAAAAAGACTATCATTAAATTCTCAAATACTATTTTAATGATTAATGTCAAAAACGTTTTATCTCCTCGTTGAAGACAAAAAAAAATCTTATCTCCACTTACATGAAGATAAAAAATTCAGTCGGCAACAGTGAGATAAGATGCCATTCATGGGAGCCATTCAAAACTCCAGTCTGTAAATTTCCAATGTATGTAATACACTCTTTACAAAAAGTTTGTAAGATAATTTTAAATACTTGGAAGCGAAGAAAAGTTATTTTTAATTTTCCAGAACACCTTCAATCTTTGCATTTAACTTGCTTATCCTTTGAAACGAGTAAAATAAAAAAAATCCTATCTCACGTTAGAAAGCTAATTTGAATTTATAGGAAACTAGAACCAAGTAGAAACGAAGATTGCAAGGACATATTATACATATATCGCATTAGCGGTATTGGTTTGCATTAAAAGTAGAACCTGAGGACGATCAAAGTATCTAAGCAGCAAATAGTATGGACGAGACAACCTTTCTTTAATCACTATAGGTATGTATTTGTCGCATATCGGATCCTCTCTCTTGCCTTTACCTAGATGCCTTATATCAGCATCGCAACTAGGGCGTGGCGAACTTGACATCTGCACAGGCGCGCGATCCTCTGATGGGGATTCTATCTGATATTATTCACCTCGAAATTATTCAAAATTATTTATCAAGATCAACAGAGTGGGTTTTTGTTTCTAGATTTAAAACGATAAAAGTCTTTCAATCATTTTCGCTCTCAAAGTAAGAATAAAAGTCGACTATTTGTATTTAAAGTTTCTTTTTAAAGAATTTAAAAATAATTTGAAGGATTTGAATTGAGTTAAAAAAAAGTTGCAAGTGTCAAACCAGAAATGTTTTCAATTCCCGGCCAATTCCCTGAATTAGGAATTTTTACGTTTAAAAGTCAAATAATATTCTATTTTTAAAGCGCTTGAAAACTTGTAGAATGTAAGGTAAAATTATTATTATTTCAGATCTTATCAGAAAGCATTTAATAGATTTTTCCCTCAAAGTGAAGACCATGAACACTTTTCATTTCAACAAAAGAAGCTAACCACTAAATTTTTCTGAGCCGAGAAATAAACCACAGAGGATAAAAGATTTTCTCCATAATTTAGATCCTATCTTTGTTTCTCAGCTAGACTTTCTACCAAAAAACATCATCCATAGGATCCTTCTGATCTCGATCTCCAAATGATCTTTCTCTTCGCCTATCCATTTAAATTTAAAACTAACCCTTCTAATATCTCTGTTATTTTTCAGACTTTGAACCTATCACAGATTCACAGAAAATTACTCATTCCAATTGCAAGGTGTGTCAAGAAATCGCGAGAGATCGAAAATGAATTAATCACAATTAATTGTCCAGGATTCGAAGAAATATTTTTCTTCTGATAAATGAAATGCAGAAGTCTTCATGAGAAATATAGAGAAAATAATTTTGCACTATAAAACTTATTATGTACAAAAAATAACGAAAGTCTACTTGCTGCAGTTTGCAAATTAGTGTGAATAATTGAGCTTGTAACTCCTGCGACTGTAATTTGCTGTCTGTGAGTTTTATGAAAATTAATGAACCATCTGCCGATAAACATCGATGGCATGAGAAATTACCGATGGTTATAATCTTTCGCGTAAAAGCGCTGAATGATTGGTGGTTTGTCATTTATTATTTCAAGGCTGTTACGTGACGATGAACGGGGATCATCAGTCGGCTATTACTGAAAGTGTAATTAATTTCCTTGAAAAGCTGATCTAAATGAAAGACCTTGATCTATTCTTATCTTAAACATGCAAAAACCAAGTTCAAAAAATTTCATTGTCATTTTTAATTATCTTGAAATTTACGCTTTATCAAAATTTTTCAAATTATTCTTCACAAAATAGAAGAATAATTATTTATCGGCTTTCAAAATGTTTACAATATCTATTTAATTTCAGATTCAAAATAATAAAAATATAAATTTTTGAACATCTACAACAGTTAATATCTTATTTGAATAATTTGACAAAAAAATATGTGAAGCAATTCATCTCATTTGATGGATTACAATCTATAAAAATTGCTAAAGGCGAAAGGAATGGAATCTTTCAAAGTTCCGATCTCAGAAACAGTTTGTGAGTACATATTTCATATTAAACATGACACGTAATGCACTTTCATTTTTTTCACCTTTCGGACTTAGGTTTTGCGGGAAGAATAAAGATGAATATATAATAGGTTATATTTGCGCTGTTATACCTTCAATAAGAACGTACAAGAGGCCTTTAGCCTCGTAGATTCTTACTAATTGCTTGAGACGTTAAGTGGATCGCCAGACGTTTGTAAGTAATAAGTCTCACAGGGTGAACACTGAACAGGTATATCGAATGAACCAGAATGAACCGTAAACCATAAACGTGTTCTTCAAATTTCTTAACAGACTTACTTTCTCATTGCGACTCGTGGTTTGAATTGCTTATTGGATATTTCAATTAATCTTCAATGCTAAATAGGTAAATGTGAGCTAAATGTACCTCTGAAACATGCCAGCTTCAGTAAGAAAAAAAGAAACTTTCATGCCTTACAAGGTTTAATAATAATCAATCAACTTCTGTTTTAAATCTACTTAGGGTGTATAAATTAATATAATTGTCGTTTGTGTCAATATTTTTTAAAACATTGAATTTAATGGGATTTCAAGAATGATTTCAAGGACTTTTATGAGATTTCTAATAAACCAAAGGGATTTCAAGAGATATATATTATATATATATATATATATATATAAAAAATGTATATATGCCTTCAGGCATTTGATAGTTGGACCTGGTTAGCGGGTTCTCTGACATTTTAAAACTGGGTTCGGTGACCGGTTTTGGTTCACTTGAGTAAGTCATCGTGCCCGAGAAATTCCTCAACGTAATGGAGTATAGAACGCCTTCTTGATAAATCGAAAATTTGCAATATGGCTATCATCATCCGAATATTTTATTACGTTCTAAATTTCAAGAATGCACCAAATCTTTCGCTTCAAGTGCATATTATCGATTTGCGGTACTTCAAAAGAAGCGCTAAATTACTTATCTAACAACACGCTTAAAAAGAGATAATTTTCGGAATTTTAGACTTTTGAATACCAACTTTAAAATTAGGCTACATATTTTCTCTGCAAAATAAAGAGACGATTAATTTAAAACAAGAGATAATGACACAATGCAGTAACATATGGTGATTGCTGAGTTACAAAACATGTTCCAGGAATATATACTTGCTCGAAGGAATGTCAATCAATTTGATTATCAAACCTCTCGCGGCTTTGACACTCCTCATGCAATATCGTTCTCGAAAATATCGATATATTTTCATACCCGATATATGGATATTATAAATATGGATGTTTTCGCTTCGATATTGCATCACTAGGTGGCAAATTATTTTTTGCGATTGCCTTAAAATTTTTTAATTGAATATTCTAATATAAGAACTCTTCGAATTAATAAGAACTCGTTATCCTTCGCAGACTCGAAGAAAACTTATCGAATCCAATATTTTACAAAATACAAAAAATGTTTATATCCAATGAAATCAATTCAGGTGATTAATGCTCCAGCTTCACAGAATTATTACTCTCTAAATCTGAATTAGTGAAAAGTGAGTCACTAACTTGTTTTAGTAAAAAATTCTACTAATTGTTACTTATTTTTAACTAAAACTTTAGTGAAAAGTTGAAAACTGCGATTTGAAATTTAATTAGTAAAAATGTTCACTAAAGTAAATTAGTGACTCACTTTTCACTAATTTAGATTTAAAGAGTAGTATTTCAACATTGTAATTCAGGAAAATTCGTCGAATAATACAAAAGTCTATTAAAATTAATTAATACTTTCTTTAAAAAATTGAAGTGAAAGAAAAAAGTGCTGTCTATCGACAAAATTGTCAACTTAACGTCGATATATTGGAATCGCAGTCATATAAATCCAGGATAACGATTTGACGGATTCCTTTCTCCTATTATTATATTAAATATATATATTTATATATTATTTATATCCTATTATAAAAAGAAAATGCATTTCAGCTAAGTTCATAGCGTTACCTTAATTGGTCAATTAATTTCGCGCGTGAATTTGAATTGTGATTTCATTGTCTGAAAACGCGCGCCTAATCTCGTGATTTCAAATTCCCGGTCATTTTCCGGTTTCCCGGTCAAGTTTTCACCCTATATGTACAAATGTACATTTTTTAGAGCATATTATTTATTTTATTTGATTTCCCTAATCTACTCTTCAAAGAAACAGAATCTACTCTGAAATGTAGAGTATGAGGTTCAGAAGAAAATTAAATCCTTCACGAATTAAATTGCTCGGAACCTCTTATCGCAGCAAAGAGGAAGTGATCACGTGATTAGTATTGGATCGAACTAGCTGATCACCAAGAAATTCTAGGTTCATGACTTTAACCTTGACGAACTGGAAACGCGGCCTTGCGGTGCTCATTGCGCAACCAGTTTCATGAGAGGTCGACGACTACTTCTACGTATCGTCGTTTTCTTCATCCGTGTGAAGCTCTGTCCACAATTGGATGTATAAATCGACGTAGCATCGTAGTATCGACGGAATGCGCGCTCATCTATTGCCAACTAGTTTTGGTCAAAGTTAAGTTATGTGAACTTACGATGTGAAAGCCGAAAAATTCTAACAGTTGGCAATAGATGTGTACGCATTGCGTCGACGCTGTATGTACGCTGCGTCATTGTTGCGTCGGTTTATAAAGTCCTATTGTGGACAAGGCTTGAAATGGCATGGTAAAGACTCATTCAATCGGTTCACAAACCAGATAACCACTGGCATGATCGATAACTTGTCAAGATCGATCGAGAATTGAACAAACGTTAAAAATGAATCTACTCCAATTATCCCTTCGTGTCCTTCATGTACCATATTCATGTACATTGTACCTTCTACCATGTACATATATGAATTATTAAGAATATTGCTTCATTTCAATCAAGTTTTCTTTCCACTTCAAAATCATTATCTTGATTTGCTATTCTGGAGTCCATTTTCATCGATTCCATTCAAATAAATGGAATAGGGCATTATCTAATTTTTGTTAGCTGAATCATATGACAAGGTGTCATTAAACATGTTTAAATCATGTAGTAGCCTCTAAATTCAATACTTAAAAATTTAAATAAATGAATATAAATAAATAATTAAATACTTTAAGTAACTAGTCACCGAAGCTCTAAATTTGTTGCTACTAATGGCATGTCATAAAAATTCAGGCAAATGAAAGAGATTACGTAATGTTGAGGGTATCCTATAATATAATATAATACAATATAATATAATGTATAAGCCCTTATGTCCTTGAAATTGTGTATTCGACAAATAACATATCGGTAGGCGGTAGGGCCTCCTATATATATATACAATATAAAAAGTAAAGGGTTAGCCGAAAAGGCAAAACAACATCAACTTGAAGCAAGATAAGGCGACCAAGGAGTCATGGCCGTTCACAATATTACGTATATACCAAAACTCGAAGAACATTTACGTATAAGGTACATATATCTATACAGGCACAGGTCGACGGCCTGTATTTTCTGATGCGTATTCCTCCTATTACACATCGACTTGTCCGCACCTTGGGCGGAATCAGGAAGCGAATAGATCTGCCCAGTCTACTGGAATATTACCAAACCACTAACGAAAAAGGTGTCGAACACGTGTGGGAACGGATCATACAAAAACCAATCGACTGTATAAAAAAACGTCAAAACAGAATATTAAGGATGGAAATTACTTAGGAAAAGGTTTTTGATCTATAAGTGACGACCTCGGTAACGACTATTACGTCGCTTATAAATTCAGATTAAAGTTGCGCATTTAACTATAAATTTGGATCTTGTTATAAATTGGACATCATTTTGAAATTTTATGTAAAAGTTATTCATTTTTTCGTGAAAAGAAATAAAATAAAATTTATTTGCAGTCATACTTTTGTTTCCGCAATATCAATTTAAAGGAATTTGCACGTGACCTTGATTTATTGGAATAAAATCAATTGTGGTTTAAAAAAAGGATTGTCTAAGCAAAAAAACCCATGGAAAATGGAAATGATCATTGCGTTGGAATAATCGCAGTGAAAGTTCGATTTTAAAGTCTTCAGATTTGAATACAATTAGGTATACGAAAGTTTCTATGGACTGAAATGATTAGAAAATAAAAAAGTCAAGAGAAAATATTAATATTAATGAAACTTTATCGATTCAACTTCAATTGAATATTTTCTAAATAGTCTGAATAGTAAAAGTTGAATCGACCTCAAATAAAGACAGTTTCCGGTGGAAACTTCATGAAAAAATGAAATGGAAAAAGAATTTAAATTTCATTAAATTCGTGGATCAAGACCATTCTCACGTATATACGAATAAACGATTGTTTTCATGCGTGTCACGTTCACGTGTCATCATGAAGTATAAGTTGAAACTACTCTGAATTCAAGGACCAGCTGGTTGTACGCTTGAACCCAGCACACTATATGAACGAACCAACTTATCACATGAACATTGAAGAGAGACATGTGTATATTTTCTGATGCTAATCAAATCTTAAGAAATGAAATCAGACTTTTAAAGGGCAGTAGCCATTAATAACACGCTGATAGGAATGTAAAAAATATCTCACGAACATTTTTTACGTAAGCAGCTAGATAAGCGGAGAGACGGTCTTTCATAGATTAGAATTACTATGACAAAACTTACAAATAAAATGAACAGGATGACGATTTCAAGACAGAAGTCTTGAACTCTGTATAATTTAAAGTTGGAATGTATGTATAGCGAATCAAGCGATAAAAACTCGAAAATATTAACCTTTAGTCTCCGAAGGTAACATTTATAATTTTATTCAGCACATTCCCATAGAAATTGACAAAAACAAAAAATAATCTACATTTTTTCATGACACTGTCTAAAGTGTCTCACAGATCTTAAAATTAAGACGGTTAACAAAAAAGAGGCTAATAATTGAGGCTCCAGATGCAAACTTTTCATTGTGTTAAAAGATTTCTTTATAAAATATTGTATTTTACTAAAATATACAAAAAAATTCCAGGTTTTCCTAGGTATTTACTATTTCCATTAGTAGTAATGAATTAGTGAGAAATCACTATTAATCAGTAAGATTTAAAAACATGTATATATATATATATGTACAAAATAAAAACAAAGAAGCAAGTAAAAGCAAGTAAAGCCAAGCAAAGCGACTGTTGATTTTCGACAAAGATCAATTTTTCGAAAATCAAGATTAATTTGATCAAAGCAATGGTAAAATACTTCAGACCATGTAGAATATGTCTAAAATGTATTTTCCACCTCTGGATGAACTAAAAACATACTAAAATCAAGTTCACTTGAATCAATGTTATTGATAATTAGTTCTAAAGCTCATTGACCTCACAAAGAAGACAAGTTTTCTCTCTGAGTCAAAATCGTAAAAAAATAGAAATCCTAACCTAAAAAAATTGATATGCATATAATATAATAGAGTCTAAAAGCCTAAAAGAATTCTATTTTTAAATTTTAAACAAAAGTTATGATAAAGAGTAATGCAAAATCTACATTCACAAAGAGGTAAATTTTCTTTTTAAAGATAAAGAAATTGGCGAATTAAAAAGTTGGAAAACATGTGCAGCGCATTTCATGAAAAAGTAGGGATTTGTTTCCGGACTTTCCGGACATGATTTGTAAAGAAATTGAGTTACATTATGCATACATAGATACCAAGCAGCTATAGAAACACTTTCATTTCTGTTAAGATATATTAATTTCGTAAACACAACGTCTGACCTCGTGGCTTGAAAACTCATTATAACCTAAAAGTGACTTACGTCAAAACTTTCAAGCTTACCTGCATACTGTCGGCTGAAACAATTTCCCCGGAAAATTTCTGAGCTAATTCAATTCCTAATTTTGATTTCCCAGATCCTGTAGCACCTAAAATCACAAGAAGTGGCACTCGCGACATTTCGCCCGCACTTTCATCCACCATAATTGTTTTCAACTGATCAGAAAAGTGCGCATGCGTGAATCTCTTCTCTTCCTGTGTTCAAGACTTGAAGATCACGTGACTTTGTTCTAGGCGCGCAATAGTTGGAATTCAAACCTGGAGAAATGTTTAATTTGTGATCTGAAGATTTAATTATTATTATTATTATTTGTTATCTCTAAATGAAAAAAATACCAAAATTGCCATATCAATAAAGACTATTTAATAGTAGGAATATTCAAATACGAGAATTAAGTAATTTTGAGGACTTTTAAAGAATGTCAGGGGATTTCACGAAATTTAAAGGGTTTTCAGGAAAACTGTTTCTAAATCGAAAATTATTTTGCCGCTTCCAAAAGCATGGCACCTAGACTGCATAATTCAAAATGGTAAAATAGTCACGTTTATAAGCAAACAATATTGTCGTACGTGTTGTGTATTCTTGCAAGTACACGTATGAAAATTAATGTCAAACATAAACAAGAGGCTATTTCTAGTGTAAAACATTCACTTGGCCTTGGTCTTTCTTTACATTTTAAGACACTGAAGATATCTATTAGAATATCTATTAGACAAGAAAATTTAATTTTGTAAAGAATGATGATAAATGTTAATTTAATTAAGAAATAAATTACTGTATACTTTTTGTTTACAACTGACAACAATAAGCTGTTGGTGGTTTCAGATTATAACAGATTATTTTTTCATTAAAAATGACTAACTTTGAATATGACTGCGACATACAGTTTATTTAAATTGTAATTTAATTTGATATAAAAAAATATTTCTCTAGGAATTCTTAAATTTTTTTGGAAAGCAAAAGTAATTTCTTTTGCCAAGCTAATTTTTGATTTTTACTCTTCAGAAGCTATTAATAAAATGAAATGCAATGTCTGACTCAGTGGTATTTCCCGTTTAAAAACTATATGTCAATCATATTGCATATGTTTTGCAGCATCTGGCTCATTGCAAATTTTCTAGATGACACACTAGTTAAGAGATCATATTCAGAATAAAAAAAAAATTAATTATAGCTTCTTGAAATATATTTCTCAGAAATTATGAGTGTCGACATAAAGATTTTTTTCTCATTCTTAGAATTGAAATTATTTAATTTTATTTTTATTTACAAAAGTGAAAAAAAAGTATACTTAATTAATAATTTTTTTTACTCAACACTAATATTTAATGAATTTTAATTTTATTTTAATAAAATGCACATGAAATAAAGTTTACTTGCAAATTACATCATTAATTATTATTTTTAATTTTAAATAAATGATCTAAATTCTTCAAGTTCTAACTCTATAAAATTTAATTTTAGGAATAGGAAATTGCTAGGTGTTTTATGGACAAAAAAATCATGGAGAATTAAATGATACATCTTTTTATTAATATAAGATATTTTGAAATATAAACGTCAAGGAACTGTTGGAGCCATACAAAAACGCCTTTTAAGATACATATTCAAGTTTTTTATCATAAATTCGAGGCGACTTGATTAAAAAAAAAATATTTGAAGATCCTTTACGCTATCCAAGATGGCCAACGACCTTTCCTGAATTTAGAAAGCATTGAAAAATTAAAATATCCTATGATGAATTGTGAAAATGGCGTTTATTTAGTCGTTGGCGATTTTGGCAAAGCGTTATAACAATAGTAAAACTTAAGTACAACAAAAATGCTAGCTTCTGTTTTCTCCTTTTTTTTTTTTTTTTAATAATTTTTGCCTTTTATAATTTTATTACAAATAAGCGCGTTCTTTTCCTGTACAATATGCTAGAGGTACAAACATTATTTCTTTTGAAAAAAAAAAATTATTCCTAGAAGTAATATTTATACCTCTCTATATCTGACAAAATGTATAAACTCTTAAATTAGCAAGTGCTGTGAGATGTGCAATCAAAATCGTAGCGTAAAATCATTCAGAAATCAAATAAAATCTGAACAGGTACATTAAAACACAATGGATCACAAAGAGACAAAAGTCAATGGTTTAAATTTTATAATAATTAAATTTCATAATTTTTATAGTTTTCAATATCTAGTAAAGTTTTTTTAGAAAATGAATCTTTTTCGTTCAATAAGAAAGATGAGTCAACACATAATCGAACTTTGATTGTTCCCATTTTAACAAAAGTTGCATTTTTTTTGTCAATCTTTTTTGAACCTGTATTTTCTTGAAAAAATCTCCTACTTTCTGTTTTCTTTTTCTCTTTTTTTGATTTTAAAGAATTTTTTTTATAGAACTAGGTCTATTTCGCCTTGTAACGTATAAAAATAAAAGGACGAATACAAATATCGCTCTGTTCTTAATAAAAAAAAACCTAAAATTATATAAACAATATATTCGTTTAATCTAGCTTTCTATTATTCTGAAACATTTCTTTGAAAATACAATCATACACACAAACACTCTCTCCCTTCTTCTCACTCGCATACTTATCTCCGTATATTTTAGTAATAAAACGGAAGTTTGTCAGGTGAAAACTGAATTCCGTCTTTTAATTTGACTCACAATTAAGACCCACATATTTGATGTAAATCCCTTTTTGTGCGAAATTTAAGAATCAAAATAATATTACAATTTTGCACTTGAAAAATTGGAAAACACTAAAGTGTTTAACGTTTAACAAGAGCCAGCCTTTCGGACACAAAAAATAAAGCTCGTGTCCTTTAAAGGAAATAAAAAATTTTCTTGAGCAAAGATAGAAACGGAAAAACAAGAAAAACCTTGTTAAAATGATTATTTTTTGATTTGTTTCTTTTTTGCTGCTAAAACATTTAACTGTGCGTCTGTTAAATCTTTTGTTAATATAAAAAGTCTGTAAAATCCCATATTTTAAAAGGAAGTGCTGACGAGTAAAGTTTAAAAACATTCCGGGCGTGAGACATGAAAAGGGAGGATAGTCGAACTCTTAAAAATTTGTGCTCGACTACTATATCACAAAATACTCTTTCATAAATTGTTAAGACAAATTTTTAAGAGCTTTAGACAAGAGAAAACGCTCTTATCCACATTCTATTATTATAAAATCCTATTTAAACTTTCAATAAAATATACCAGGATAAAAATTCTTAGGAAACAACTCGCTTTAAAAAAGAACACGACTTGAATCAATGCGGATAAAGTCGTTTTTCTTGACGATTTTTTAACATTCTTTGTTTTGGATCCCTGAAGTGTAGAAAAATATGGCAGACCAGGATTCAAACTAAGATGATATTGTCATGAAAAGAATGTGTTGAAATGGTTATTAAGGAAGAGAAGAAGAATAAAATGCATGAGAGTCATCTATGCATTGTTCCCCGGACGTCGGTTTTTTTGAAGCCTTTTTTTGTTGAATCACTAGCATTACTAACAATTTTCGCTGGTGCACCAACATACTAAACTGTATAAAATATAATATCTATATGAAGCACTTCAGTTACTGTTCAGGTCTTAGGCTTTTGTCAGTTAAATCTTAGTTTAGGAATTTATGTCTAATTTTTGAAAAACCGTGTTCACAATTAAATCTCTCACTAATACTCTTGCACTCGTATCGCTTTTTCTCTTTTTCACATTCTGATTTCACACATCCTCACTTTTTCCCACCGGCCATCTTTTTTCACTTGTACTTCCTTGTGTTCTACAATGCAATTTTTTTTGCGTATGTATTTTTTACTATTTCTGTACTTTTTAATATCTTATGAATTCTATTTCACTTTTATTTATTTTTTTGCTTTGCTGAGAAAACTTGTTAAAAATGAATACTGTTACCTATAAATGTAATGAACACATTTTTTACTCTCTCTCTCTCTCTTTCTCTCTCTCTCATTTTGTAAAGCTTACTTTTTTCTTAACTCTTTCTCTCCCTATTTGTCTCTCCTTCTCTCG
The DNA here is from genome assembly GCA_900474325.1 of Synergus umbraculus. NCBI lineage: Eukaryota > Metazoa > Arthropoda > Insecta > Hymenoptera > Cynipidae > Synergus > Synergus umbraculus. Next base: position 45,733 of record UCOK01008679.1, read on the forward strand.
CACAGCACTTGCGATCACCTTAGAAGTATTTTTATAATGTACGTACGTAATAAATCTGAACGTAAAATCGGTACGCTCGTTAAAGTTCGTAGTAACTATTAATAAATCATAAGTGAAAATAGTGTAATAAAGTCGTATGTAAGAAACATCAATGCAATGGTATAATTAACTAAAATGATAACAATAATAATAATATTAGCATTCATCTAGAGTCAATTTTAAATGATCTAGCGAATATAATAGATACATATACTTTTTTATATGTTTTATAAACTTATATACATGCATGTGTATGAAACTATATACACTATGTATACAACGTATCAAGATCAACGTAAAAGACGTCAATGACGAAAAAAGTGTAAGAAATCTAATCGATAAAATAAATGCATTCATTCTTATTTCACTTGTCACCATCGACGTCCTTTTACGGATCCATGTTTAAGCCACTAGACTAGGAATTCTCCGGTTGAAATAAAGGAAAAATTTTTCAGAAGTTATTATTCTAAATATGTAATCACAAAAAATTCTCCTTATAGAAGTTTCAATCATCCACAGACTTCCAAGTCCAGTGAAACTTTCTAAATGAGTCGAAAAAAAAAACTGAAAACACATAAGGATGTAAAGACCCAGTTAAGTTGAAAGAAAATAAATGAAAAATGCTGATATATATCATATTAATATATATATAATATATAGGTATGTATATAATCGGCCTATCTAGATGAGTTACGCATACTGTGTTTTATGTGTCTCCGCGCTTTTTTCTTCAATTTCTTCCTATAAATCAAACTACTGAAGATTATAAGTCGCGCAGCGACAACTCCAAACGAAGAAGTTTGAATACCGAAGGAACTCTGCTGAGTAGTCGGATAGAAACGTAAACACAGTCTCGATTAAATACGAAATAATATTCCTATCATTCTTATCAACTTTTTGTACCTATCTACATATGATATTCTATAGTCTATGCTGCAAGTTAGCATTTGCTCTACAGTATTTTATCTTTTTTGTTAGGCTCATAACTACAAAACCTCTCGAGGAGGTTAACCGGCATTATAATTTATTGTTAATATTTTTCGTTATAAATTTGTCATTAAGTGAACTGAAACCCAGTACGAATTATTTTGAAACAAGAAGCAAGAAGTCTTAAGCTTGGAAATTATAGTGAAAGGAGAATCCAGAATACTTAGTTTAAGAAATAATTCCTCACAAGTATTTGTCACCACTTTTTTGTGTGCACGTTACAATTTATGTATACGTCACAACTTTCGTATACACTATAGTTATTGTGTACATTAAAATAAGAATTGTATTCACTACAATATTAACACATGAGTAACCCCAACTTCTACTTGTGAGTCTTCATTATTTCAGCGTCTTCATCAAGTATCAAAAACTGTATTTTTAATCGTCAAATTATGGCATTCCAAGTTTAAGGCATCTTCAAGAATCAAAATCAAAATAAATAAATAAAATCAAATTCGTACAGTATTCTCGACACGTCGAACCAGTCGCTCGTATCACCTAGAAAAATTTCCATCTCCACACGGAGATCCTCAGAGGTCTATAATCAGCGTCGTAAAAGAAAGAAGAGAAACAAACTGTAATCTGCTAATTTCTGGGAATTAGGAGTCGCTGTCCAATTTCTCGAACTGTATAACAAAATTTACAGAATGGCATTCGGATCGGTCAAGAAACGTGCCAAGGCGGTCCAGCCGCAAATTCGAACGGGAAAATCCCCGAAACTGTACATTTTCTTTATTATCCAGACGATGCGTCTGAGTGAATTAATCAACTCAATTACTAAAGTTCTTTTTGTTACTTGAGGATAAGTTCCCAATTGATGTATGTCGTTCAACGCAAGTTGGCAAAGTCTTTTCTAAGTTGACTAACTCTGGCTCGGAGTCTCTCCTGACGACTTTGAAGTTCTGCGACTTGTATGATGTACAATTCATCCTCCTTGGTCATTTTATCACAGTAGGCGGCTGCCTGTCTTAAAATCGAAACTTTAGGTGCCTTCTCATTGCGTTCAACTGCAGGTACTAGAAGCCTCAAGTCTTCAAAGGCTTTTCTCAGATCTATCCTCCTCTGTCTTTCCATGTTGTTGTGTAAACTTCTCTTTTCCGTATCTGGTTCATCATCGGAAGAACTTCTCGAGGGTGGAATGCACTTAATGCCATTGGTTGGAGGAATTGGGATATCATCAATATCACTGTATTTACTTCGTTTTTGATAGGATTTACTACGTTTCGGGCGTTTTGTGGGGCTCGTCGCTACAGGTGGAGGTGCAGGGACAGCAGCACGTTTTCGGGCATTTGCCGCTAAAGGAGGTCGACCTCGCGGCCTTGAGGGCTTCTCTTTAAAAGCTGTTTTTACCGTCAGCTGGAATTGTTGCTGATCCGCAGGACTAGGGAAGGTGGGCAGAACAGTCGTCTGTCTACTTGGCTTATCATATGAGACTACGTCAATTTCCTCCTCTGTAACACAGAATAATGATCACTCGATTAGTCATTAGTCTCATTTTGAGACTTATTTTAATGGATTAGTTGGGGATCCGATGTTTAAAAGACAATAAATAAGAATCTACGAGGCTGTGCACACTGAATGAGCATTCTCAAAGGGTTATTAACCTCGATTTGTAAAGAGTTTAATTAGTTGCTCACGAATATGAATATTACACGTTTACTGACAGGTGTTTTCCACTCTTATCGATTGAGGAAATACAAAATTTTTCTGTACCAAAAAAAATAAGAACTCGTATTTCCTGTTGGAAGTTAGAATAAACGGCTATGATAATAGAACTTTGCTTCAACACGTTTACGTAAGAGAGGAAATGTTTAATCAGCTGAATTTAGTTGAAACGCGCTTTTTTCCGTTCCAATGCCCCCTTAGGTCACATTTGAAAAAATCGTCGAACATTCCTTTGGCTAGGCCTAGATGAACGAGTAGCTCGCTTTAAATGCCCGTAACCGTTTTAAACTGATGCATGACGCATAAATCCATGCACATCTACTGGTATAGTAAAAATATGCGTGGCCTTGAGAGTCCGTATGGCTCTTTGGGCCACGTGGCTTACGCACCAAACGATCTCGTGTTATATGATACCGTGGGCGTTTCCGCAAATTAAACATGTGTGATTCCCTCAACAAAGTGGATGGAAATCGGTCATTGGACTTTCAGGGTAAAACTCAACATTTACCCTTACCCAATTTTTTCACCCCTTATACCATTTCCTTCCCTGCGACACAAATTACGTCATTCCATCCAATCGATGAGGTCATCAAACTTTAGGGTGAACGCCGAAAAAAGAGTTTTTATCTATTTTTATACACATATATATTATAAACCTATAAATTGTTACACATGAATGTGGGTATTTAAATAAGCGAAATAACTTTAAACTTCAATTCGAAAACATTTTCCATGTATGAACATAAAATATTATCAATAGATAAATAATAATCAATGATGCGGATAAGATTGAAGGACTATCAAAATTAAAGTAAGTGTTCAGCACAGCATAATTTACGACATAGATCGTTTATCTTCACTACGATAAGTACACCACCCCGCTCCCCCCAACTCAGTAATAATTTAACTCGATCTCGTACCTCCTCCTCTTATCGAAAAACGATCTATCGTTAGAGTGCCGAAAGAAATGACGATTGTATCTTTAGAGCCTCGTAACAAAGCTGTGATTTTGTTGATGCTGAGAAAAATATCAGTATCGTTTAGAACGAACTAAGGGAATATCAACCGAACAGTAAAATTGTGTATATATTCATGTATATATAAAAAAGTAGCTGTTAAAATTATACATATATCACACCAAAAATCCGGGTCTAGTTTTCACATTGCATTGACTTTATTTTGCAATAAAATTAACCAGACACTTACATCAAATATTTAACAATTAAAGCCACATTTTAATATCTAAACATATGTATCTACAAAATAAAGAAATTATCAGAAAAATGTTTCTTTACAAGATACAAAAAAATTACAAGTTTTCTTCAATTTGATAGAAAATTGACGAGACTTGTGCACAAAAGAGTACAAATTACAGCGATATGTACTTTAATATCTAAACATATCTACAACTCGAATGATTAAGCGATAAAAATGGCTCAATCTTTAAATCAAGTTGTGGCAAAATTTGAAGTTTTCACGCTTCATAACTTTTAGTCTACAAATGAACCATTGAAATAATCTTTGTGAAAACTTACCAGTATCAGAACTAGACCCGGTCTCTCCTATGGACAAAAAAATAAAAAAATTATTGTAATATTATATTTTATACAAGTGTACAAATTTCATTTTCTATCTCTACTATATTAAAATCTAGGAGACCAAGAGTCATTTTATAAGTATGATTTAAATAACTCCTTTAAACGATTCCAATGGGAAGATATTTTTGGGGGTTTTAGACCGGAAACGCAAGAAAATAGGGCGGCTCTTTGGTGAAATGAGGAAGAAGTTATGTATCTAGAGTGTAAGCGAGAAATAGCAGAGCGGCTTCAAATCTCCGTCCCATGCCGCAGGTCAGACGTCTTTGTAATTGGGTGAAAGCCAGAGAAATAGAGAAGAGAAAAAAGCGAAATTTTCTAAAAATACTCCATTCTCACATACGAATAAATCTGGGACCAAAATTATGTCTCGAGAGTATCATTTAGAGTGTCCTATTCCGTTAAGGCTTTTGGTTCCATGTTCTAAATTTAAAATTCGATCTCTTCATTTCAAATAACAATTATTATAATTAGATATTAACAATTTTACAGTTGCCACTGTTCTAAAAAGTTTCAAGTTTAAAAGTAGGAATTGAATACAAGGCTTTTGCGATGGTAAAGGTTCAAGTGATACTAAAAGAGCATTTATCGCCACATACATGAGTCGTTTCGTGGGCGAAAATATTGTCATGAAGAGGATCGTTGCATTGAAAACTGAAAACGCCTTTGTAACGATCGTCCGACCGGATATGCGCTCGATATAGCACTCGTAAACAGTGTGAGAACGTTTTTACCCCTATTTTCTGCGGAATCGCCAACGCGAATAGATAAGCATAATCTATCCGAGAGGCGATTCTCGTAGACGTTCTTGTTGTTGATATGCATGTGCTAGACTGGCGCCGACAGCAGAAGTATAAGAGACGATAATTCCAAGCACCGCATAATTACGCAAAGATAAGTAATAAAGATATTCTAAGTAAAGTATAGTATGCTTCGTTAATAAATTCTTTGCAATTAATTGTTGCAAGTTACGTCTGCTTTTCAGTTTCAAAAAACCAGTTTCACAAACTTGAGTACATATTGCCAGAGTTGAAAATCATGAAAACTTGCGAAATTTCTCTTCTCATAAGTTTAATGCAACAGCTGTTCGAATTTCTAGGCGCTAATTCCTTTGATTTTCACGGCTAGTACTTTAATGATCTGTAAACAGTATCAAATTCAGTTTCCCAGAAAGGTTCCTCGCGAAGTAGAAAACTTTATTGAGCTAACCGTTTGCTCACACATTCCTCTCTATGCGAAGATCATGAAGAGTTTACATATATCGTTAAAAGTGTTCAAGTTTATTTAAGATAATTATTTTTGAAATCTTGACTTGTAACTGAAATAAAAAGTTTGTAATTGTTTTAAGAATATGAATGTGTCTTTTAATGGAAAAAAATACTACATACAATTTTCCTGAGCCACGTTCACTCGAACAACTCAGTTTTTGCTGAGTGATCATAAACACGTGCTCTCAGCTAACATAAGAAGACTTTGCTTTACTTGTTGCGTATACATTTAACTTTAGATGGCTAATGTCAAAGTCTAGAAGGGGAGTTAATTGATTCCGCGTACTCTGGGGAATTCTTGAATAACCGACCAGGACTGAATGAGTGACGCTTGTCTCGTCTACGATCATCTTTTCGCGGTATTTCTTCAAGAACCACACCTTTCAGTTCCGTTCCTCATGCAAATTCCACTGCACGTCCAACAAAAATGCAACCACTTGTCGCATATATATATACGCGCTTCGCCTGCATTTATGTGATGTTTGCGCAGTTGCGCTTCGACTCCCTTGTACGTTTCTGGAATCTACGAGTGCAGAAAACTGTACGTGTAGATATGCCCGAATTTCAAATTGCGCATACATACTTATACTAAAAACCTATAAGGCCCTTAGCTGTGGCGTCTCTGTGTACTTCTGGGCTTAATATACCAGTATCAATTAGAAATAACATATATCCATTAATGAAATCAAGTTATTTGGTGTACATGAGAGAAGTGGAACACTTGTCAGAGGGAAATCGAGGACGCTGTTTGAATTGTGCAACAAGTTTTTTCCTCGGTTGTGCAATTCTTGTTAGTATTTTCTGCGCCTTCTCGATGAGGAAAACCGCGGTTTAAAGTGCAGCAGTCCGGTAATTGAGGAACGCTTCGGTGGATCACGATCGATTGGAATTTGTTGTCAGGTTGTCGAGACCTCGGTAACCGAGATAAAGATTAAATTGTGGAACACTGGAGCGTGTGCGCGTGCCGGTCAGTCGCTCTGTTTCAAGCACAGGAAGTCATTAACTGCCTAATGATATACTGTCGACGTGATTTCGATTTTAGCGCAGGAACTGTACTTGAAACCGCATCCCCACGATGACGCAATTCATTCATACGTTCATTCATTAACTTCGGTCGCGTGGGAGAGAGTGTAGATAAATGCCGCGCCGCGGCAAAAGTCAAGACTTTAGGTCGCTGCTGTTACAACTACATATGAATTAACTACTACATACTACACTACTAAACTCAATTCAAATAGTCGACCCATATTTTCAATCGAGTAAGTGCATTCCCGAACTCATCAAGAATGGAATTCCAGCAATGTTAACTCACAAAATATGAAGAGTTAGAATTCACATAAAATTTGCCAAAGCACCGAACTCATCCTTCTTATTCGTGGGGCGTCTCCTGATGATAAATGACCCAGAACTCCATTGGGAAAAACCATCGTAAATTACATGGACAGTTCAACGAACTGGGGCGCACGAGCGTTTGATCTAGGAATCAGAATTCCAAGCGCTGAAACATCAAGTTCGCAAAACCTGGCACTGGAATGTCGACCGACTTGAGGACCTCCAATCATCGATTCGTATCCTCTTTTTTTGGCACTTGCCAGCTTTGGTCAGTCCTCCGAAATTGGGAGTATAATTTTCAACCCAAATCATTTTAGATTCTGGATTCAGAATAATAATTGACTTCAAGTTGAGAAAGCAAGTGAAAACGAATGGGCGAATCATTGCGCGAAAATTGCCACGTAATAGGTTTTTGTCAAGCGTCAAGAGGAAATCACAGGCATTCCGCTTTCTCGGTACTTTATCTGAAATGATCGGTTCATTAATCTACAACTGCGGCTTTGTACTAAAAATAAATCACTGGAAAAGATGTTACAGGATTATTTTCATTTTCATCTATTTCATCAATATTCCTTTCTCTTTCAGCTCTTACTCGATTCTCTCAATTTGGCCTTCAGCCTGCTTTCTTTTCACTCTTATTGAATTTCTTCCCCGTTAACTCCATATACTCTATTTCGATCAGTACCTATGAATCAATTTCCACACAGATCCAATCTGATTACGTGTTTTCCAATTAAGCGAAATCTATATAGCATTGAAAGATGTTGCAGCCGGATGCACCTGAATTTGTGGATGCAGACGAGGATTCAGGTTTGGGTGTTTTGCGTAGTATGCACTTCTCTATGTATACAATATGTATATATACGTAACTATAAGTATGTATGTACCACTTTCGTAACTGGATTGGGTTTCTGAGACAGGAGAAGGCGTTGCAGCCACGTGTGGGCTTGATGGGATTTACATTACTAAGTCTCTCTGTATGAACGACCAGGAAGAACGTTCCGTCACGTGTCACGTGCTGTATGACTCAAACTAGGAAACAGACATCCCCCGCTTTCCTACTTAGAATCTTATTCCTAGGAAAATGCCTCATTTTTTCTTGTCAAGATTAATCTAAACTAGACCTAGAAGTATTCTGACGCCATCGCGAAGGGTGCGGCAATCGAATTTTTCTCGCAACTCTGACTCCTCTCATTCTTTCAAAATCTTTGTAAGTGTGACTATCGAAGAAGTAATATCACGGAGATTAAACCTCCAAAGCTTTTTTCCTGTTTAATGAACCTAAGACCCTGACCTTCAGAAATCTGTTCTTACTAAATGACCTCTATACTCTCCTCTGATAATGAGGTTTCATGAAAATGTTGCCTAATATAAAATGCCTTCTTTATGGGCACAAAGGCTAATACAATCTTGCGGTTTGACTGTGTTAAAGGGGTCGATATCACACGGATGTGTAGACGAAGGGCGTCGGGACGCCCCTATCTCAACGGGCAAGACACCCTCGTTCGATCGGTGGCGACGCACTTTCCACGGACTGGTGAGGGAGCAAGCGAGAAAGACAAAAGTCAACGCACTGACCCTCAAGGTCGCTTCTACGAGGCTGCACGTGCTGTTAGAAATCGATGTTGACCCTACCACTACGACTTTTGGCTCTCCCACCAACCAATTTTCTGTTCCCGCAGCACTTCTTTGTTCTTCTTTTGATAAATTGACTTTCAGCACGTAATGTGATTCTAGAAAAAATGGCATATATTTAGACCTTTTTTTTTATGTATCTAGATTCAGGGTAAGGGAAACTCCCGAGATGACGCTTAGAAACATCTGGGGTGCCATTAAATTTTTTATGCATCAGCAAATGTTGCAAAATTAATAGTTGGAATCAATTTTTCTTATCGATGACTGTTCCTCAAAACTTGGCACAAAGCCGTTCATAAACCTTCAAAACTTTTTTTAATTCATCGTTCGAATTACCAAAATTATTGATATTTGGATAAAATTAAATGTGACACATAGTTTTGGAAGGTTTGAAAAATAGAAAATTAAAAAAAAATCGTTTTTTGTGAATAACTAAAAAAGTTTTCTGGATTTTAATTTTTCTTTTCTTGCATTTTTCTTGCGATGAGCTATTTTGTGCAGCATCAGAAATGTGTAATTTTAGAATACATATTTTCTTTGGACTTGGAACACTCGGTTCATAAGTTGAGATATGATTTTCCTCGCGAGGAAAATTACAGTGATTAAAGAGTCGTTCGTGAATCTTTGAGACGACCTCGTGAACGTGGCAACGATCTGCCGCTCCTTGATTGGCAATCGTCTGGACTAAAGGTCCCTATAGCCCGCCACTTTTGTCTGGGGTCGGAGAGGTCAATGTCAAAGATTCGGTGCATCTGTTTGTGAGACTTCATTGATAGGAATATCATGAACTTTTGCAATTGTCACAATCACGTGAAGATAATTTTAAAAGTGACCTAATTATATATTAGAACCTTATATCCTGCCTTTACGTTTCGAAAGACAAGGATCCTTAGGATAAGGAGCTTTAACATTCACGATGTTTAGAAAAAAGCGTTAACTAATGGCTTGTAGTTCCTAGGCGCGCGCTTCGAAAGAAGAGATAAAGTGTGAAGTTTCAAGAAAGCAGCATTTATCTTCCTTCATTTTGTATAAAGTGATAAATGTTATAGTCTTTAGATTTTCCTTAAGATAAGCATTAGCTATTTGCAATTTTTCTTTTATGAAGTATAATCTGAGAAGTCCGTGACGTGAATTTAGAATATTTTCCTTGTACCTATTAAATACATTGCTTATCTCATTCCTTATTTTAATATTGCATGTTCTACTTTCATTATATAAAAATCTCTAACTAATTTTTCGTAGCTGCTGGTGAAAACATAGCCTGTTTTCTTTGTACTATTTTATTTGTCATCACACTAATGCTATTTAATCTACTCAATCCGAGGGCAAGTTCTGGTAAGATAATGAACTTTTTTTTTTCTCTTCAAAATAATTAGGAGTCCAAGTCTCTTATATTTTCTCATAAATCATCGGTTACGCTCGAGCTCTTCTATATGCTTTTAGAATCTCATGGTTCCTACAATGCACCCCATGAGATTTGCTCGGCTAAAGAGATACCGAATCCGAAAAGTCACTCTGCATTAAAGGGGAAACGTTGCTCTTAATCACTGGGTTGTGAATTTTCTTGTACAACCCCTGCGCGGGTTCCTTCGACGAGGTGTCACATGTATTTTCTTTTTTTCTTTTCCCATGAATGCACGATCGCGATCTTGGAGAATTTGCCGTGGAGAACCGGTCTGCGCGAGAGATGAAAGTGCGGTACGTGCATAAATTCGTTCTAGCTGAAGGATGATCGAATGGAGCCTCGTAATTCGATATACACACACACTCATATATATAGCTCTGCTTGGTGCCGCAGCAGCAGCCAATCCCAGAGCACGATATAGATTTTTAAATCGGACTCGTATATTTTTCAAAAAAATTCGCAATAGAAGATTGAAAAATTGTAACAAACGAGGAAATTATTTCAGGAGAGCCGACGAAGCCGACATTTATGATAAAAAAGATTTAATTGGTTTAGCAATTAATGAAGAAATATAATAACTCATCAGTTTGGAGCCGAGTGTAGCGTGACGGAAAAGAAAAAAAAAAAGAAAGTGGTTCTTGGGAAGAAAAACCTTGAAAGAATTGGGGAGAGCATAGTAGGGGGTCCGCGGTTTATTCGTGCGCTCCTGATTGCCCCCTCTCGAGTCCGCGACGAGCCGCGATAGCGAATGGCAAAAAGGGCTAACCGCATTCCGGTGACCATTTAAACAGCACGGTGGGTCCCACGCTTGACCGCAAGCCGGCCGGCCGGCCGGGTACCGATGACGTCATTCGCTCAATATGACCTTCGGGTTCCCGCGCTTTCCGCGCCCTGATCTACCACGCAGGCGCTGTCTCACTCCAGCCAGACGATCGTTAAGGCTACGGAACAGTGAAACGGGAAATGTTAAATTCCTGTCGCGCTTAACTCGTCGTACGTAGACAGTAGACGATAACATAAGCAGACATCAACTGATACATTTAAAAGCCACCTGTAAAGTGTAAACGAATTTCATTCCGGTCTTTCGTTACTTAATTGCTCCCATTGACAATATATTATAGTTGACCCCCGCTAATCGTACTCTAGCTGAATTTTCCTAACTCGATAATCGTTTATTTTAACGTTCAGAACTTAAACCACACAATGACAATAGATTACGATATTTTAGAATAAATTTTTTTAAAATTATCGTAAATTATATAATGTGTTAAGTAGAATGTGGAAATTGAACATTGAATTTAGAATTTGGTAGCAATACCCTTGAATTTTGGCTTTAAATGATATCAAGTTTCAAATAAGAGATGAAGCTTACAATTGGTAAAAATAGCAAACTTGGGAGAACTAATTATAGTATATTTTTTGTATTAACACCAGACATCAGGTCTGACCGGGTGCAATGCGCCACGCCTAGTTCAAAGAATGTTTTCATATCCGTAGTGTGCGAGTACATGAGTCACGTGTAAGTTCTAATGCTGTGGCTATATAGTATACCGCGAGCCGGTAGCCTCAGTAGTGTACTACATATATATGTATTCAGTGTGTAGATAAGTCCACGTGCGTCCACACATCGTATTGCCTTTGCCTATTACGTGTACTGGGTGACACGTTGGTGCTGGCGTCGCGATGTCGCCATGTGGCGCAACACATTTTCAGGTGAAGATGTGTTCGCATTTTAGAAACGTGGCGCCACCGTACAGCGCTTATAGGGCATCGTGGGAGTTGCACGAGATCCACGAGAGATATAGATAGAATTAGATACTGGACTAAGAGAACTTAGCGCGCTTAGAGTTTCGCGGAAGACTAGATTACCAATGCTATTTAAGACCCTTGAACACACGGGATAAAGATCTTGCCATCTATATCATTTACAATCTTGCCCAATTTAATTATGAAATTTCGCATGTTTCGTGAAAGAATATCACCCACATGAGAGTCCATTAGGGTCTACAACTTGATATTCTATGTGGGTAGACAGATGGATTCATTTCAGAATATAACATAAATCAGGAGTATGGATCTGCATTTGCAGTCGTATTGCCAAATGACTATCCCACGCTAAGCAAATATGTAATCCCCTTGAGGTAAGCTCCTGCTCTCATCAACATGATGATTAGAATATTCCTTTTGTATTTGGAAATATGTACTTGGAATCTTAACTAGTACTTTTAAAGATCGCACATTATTTCAAACGATTTTCCGCGAACTGTTGATTAAAAGAAAAGATTAGAGCTTTGAATGGTCTAAAAGACCGATAAATTACATCCTTATTTGTCTGCGTCTGCCTCCCCATTTAGCAATTTAAGTATGAGTATGTTCAGATCTGGGTGGATGGACTTTTGGCCGGCTGTTTAGTCGACAATCAGACGAACCAAAGATAGATTAGTAACCGCCATGCGGGCACCCGAATTTAGCGAGTGCTATTCAGCATTGAATTAATGAGACTATGAAATCCCAACGACGCCCCACGTCAACCGGATGAGTAACTAACGATAGGCTTATCGACAAACAACGGGAGGAAGTGTAAACGAAGAATGAAAAAAAAGAAAGACCTAGGGTCGATCTTGTCAAATGTAGGATATGATATGTTGTAAGATTCGATAAGATTCCTAAAGACCTTGGATAACAGTCGAAAAAATTGCGCGTGGCTCCACACGCGTATTTAAACTACCAAGGACCCATCCATGACAAGATCGGTTGCCAACTTAAATAATATTCTCTTATCATTCGCGTAATATTGACATATTTCAAACAAACATCTTAAGACATTAATGTATTCGCAAGGTTATGGAATTAGGTGTTTATAGATTGTACCGCATTTTAAGTATAATTTCCTTATTGAGTTATTCAAGCGTCAATTTTTAGCGTTATAAGTTTGCAATACATATATGAAAAATTGTAATGTGCAATGATCCTGGGTCCAGAACTAAATATTCATCCTAAATTGGTCTCCTGAAAAGAAATAGAAGAGAGATATGAGAGTTCACTTACCGGAGTCAGATGGTGTCTGCACACCCAGATGTTCCAGTTTTTTGAGGTGATAGCAGTGATCACTGAGGGTGTATCTGACTTCGGTTTCTTCCTTGACGCTGTGCTCGCTCACTATCCGTTTCCTCAGTGTTTTTACTTGTTGTCCCGTTACAACACTAACAGGTACTGCGTTGATTGCAGTTTCTGATAAACATTCTGAAAGCCTCTCATTGATGCTGATCTGATCGTGTCTGAAGATAGGTGGTTCATAATCAGATTCAGGCTCAGACTCTTCACTACTTTGTGGAGTTTCTGGTCTTGGTGAGTCTCCATCGCTTTCCAAATTTTTTCTTCGACACGTAATTTGTTGTTTCGGTGTCTGTGAAGATATTGGTTCAGCTTTTGGTATTAAAAGACTTTTACCAGCAGGTACTTTTTTGTGTATTTGTTGATTCATTTTCGTCGGCAAGGTACCGTTGTGCTCTTTACTGATGCAGAGGCCAGCCCACATACAGTCATGATGTCTAATTTCGCTCGACTCCGTGCACACATCTTCCACGATATTTGGCAAATTATAATCAAAATCATCCTCGCAGTAATCAAAAGATTCAAATGGAGGAGGTGCACAATAGTCCAGAGGCAAGTCTAGGTCAAATTTCTTCCAGACGTCGACGGACACTACCATATCGAGTGAGACATCCAAGGGCTTGTCCAGCAGGCCCATTTCTGCCCAAACTGGTACTGGCATTTTATCTGTAAAAAACAAGTCTTTTAGAGAAACTCACATAATTGGTTAACTTTTTCCTTACTCATCTACTTGAAAATGCAATTAATTGTGATTCATTATAAAAAAAAAAAAACCCGAATCGTTCTACGAAATAGGCTCCGGTGAATCTTCCTTCCCGAAAGACGTACTAACAACAAGACCGGTCTTAAATTTCTCGGATAAATCATAAAACGTTGAAAAACAAGGTAAATAACTGAAATCTAGATTTATAATATTATGTGTACCGCTTTTTATGTACCGCACGTGCCATAACGTCACGGTCAATCCATTACAAGGCTTTTATCATCATATTTATACGTGTTAACGATCGATGCAGAAGAGCGGGTGACAAGGTGACTTGATTACAGGAACACTATCTAGGATAGTAACTTGTTACCGTTAAACTCAATACCAGTCTATATCTAACATGAGTTTTAGAAACTGGTTTTCTGTATTTAAAAAATAAAAGCTAGGAAAAAATGTCGCTCTTAGTTAATAAAATAATAAATAAAAGATCTTCTAAAAGTACTGTCAGTTTCCCAACATAAATTAAGCGCTTAATATTAATGACACTTTGATTGATCGTTGAATCGATTTAAGTGCTTTATGCCCATCTCAAATGCTTTTTCTCACGAATATACTTCATTGCTCGTTTCAATTAACAGGCCCATCGCGAGGACCGAGATCCTTATCCAAACTTGGCGAGTTGGTTGAAAAACAAAGAAAGGAGAAAGGAGAATGAGAGAGATAAGAAAATTGAAAAATAGCGAGGGCTTTGTTAGTTCCTCATCCGTAAAAACGAATCGTAGGAGAAAAACAATGTCATTTGTATTATTATTTTCTTTTCTCTCCCCTTCATATTTCTCTTTTCCTTAACATCAAGAGGGGAAATCACCTTCCCGGAACTGCATTTTGGCAACAGACGCAAAAAGCACCTACGAGTGAAAACAAAAATACTTTGGTCTGGATGAACAGAAGAAATGCACTCGACTCGTAAAGACAACACATTTTTAGCGGTCAGTCACTCTTTTTTTTTTGTCTTCATTGCAAGACTTGTTTTTGTCTTTTTGCTTTTTTTTTTTTGATAAAATCGGAGAAATATGAATCACCGAGGAGAAATTATGCAAAGAAAAGAAGAAACGCAATAAAATTGAACAAATTATTAATAAAGCTCGTTAATTATTTATTCATCACCCTCGGGAAAATTAGCGTCCTTCAGAAATTATCCAGAGAGCGATGCGTACAGTGTTGCAATTCACGTTTTCTTTCCACTTGTTTATCTTTACGGGCAAAGCGGGTCACGATCTCTTATACAATGCACGGTGGTAATGAAATCAGTCACGGTTTTACTACCACTGCACGTGCACCGACAATCTCTTCCCGATAAAAATTTATTTCTAGACTCTCGATTATCATTTTTCAAATATTGCAAGTCATTATTCAAGTCTACATATTTTAAAATCAAATTCTATGAGTTTCTCTGCAGTTAGATTTACAATGAAAAAAGGCAAGTTTAAGACCAGCTGCTCGTTGAATAGATAATCCTTTCGCATATTCCCCATAAATAACGAAGACCATAAATATTATTGGTCGTACTTGAAATACTCTAAATTATCAACGTGATGAGAACCACTCGAATTCAATTTTTGTTTTTTATCTGATGAACAATTTAAAATTACTTGATTGTAAATTTGCTTAGTAAACATTTTTATATTCTAAGAGTTTTCAATTTTAAATCGTCAAATTTAGAAAGTTGCAGAAAATTTGGCAATCTGACATTACTTTGAGTGCAATCTCTGGATTTGTCTTGTCAAACAAACTTATATATTGGACCGGTTGAGGGAAATTTTACATGCAATAAACGGACTTTCGTTCCTGTCTTTCAGACTTTCCAAGAACAAATAGTTCAATCCACAAATCGTAGTTTACACTTGAAACGATCAATCAGGATTCATATTTTTTTCTAAAGACTGAGCTAAAGACATTTTCTCTCTTGCTCACTCTTTCTCTGCCCACGCGACGAACTACAAACCGGTCCAAAGATTAGAAGTCCCTCGACTTTCGCCAGCGATTACCGCTCCACCGAGTCTCACGGGAAAGAGAGGACTTTATCGAGAATCGCAAAAATTCGGAAAGGACGACAGCGACTGACAGATCAAACGCCACCGGTGAAAACGGCTCAAGAAAAGCTCAATAAATAAGAGACCGGTACGAGAAAGTCGGATGTTGATAAGCCACTTGTGCCAATTGATAGAAATATCAAGTTTTAAGATTATAGCATTCCATACGCGAACGTCTAATCAAACTTATTGCAAAAATAGTCGCTAAAGAAGTTTAGAGATAAAAAATGATCAGGGTTTATAGATACTAATAGTTGATAATTTGCAATCTCTTTTATAATAATTGAAAAGCTTTTAACTGAATTCATTTCTTTAAATATAAAAACTAAAAAATTAAACAGTTACAAGCTCAGGCTGTCAACCTTAAAATGAATTCGAAATATGATCAGATATTTTATATCATTTACCTAACAAACAATGTATGACAGACACTGTCGAAGAATTTAATACATAATCGATAAAAACCGGTTAAAGCATCCTTGCACATTATTATAACAAGAGATGCGCTTTTCCATATGTAATTAGGTTTAACTTTTCAATACAAGGCTGATAAGTTCTACTAATAAATTTATATTAAAAGCTACGACGATAAAATAAAATAAAGGAAGGGCTAATTTCGTTAAAGCTTACTGAATTATATTAAGTCTTTTGTTTAAAGAATCTAAATAAATTCCATCATTGGAGGGTAGCAGAAATCTGAACCCGCCAATAAATACAACTTTAATGCAGACGTTGAAACAATAGAACTTTAACTGGCACTCCTCTACATTAATTCTGAGCATTAGAAAATTGCACCAAATTTGGAGCATTGTTAAAGAAAGCATTCGAGACTTTTCTCCGCCCAGATTTTTAACTTTATTGATCGACTTTCTCCTCGTAAAAATCCCACGATCGAAACGCCGGCCGGCGACTCCGACAACCGCCGAAATCTAAATTCACCATCTCGGTCCCTTGAATTCGCGGAAATGACGATTATAAAAAGTATAGAAATAATGGAGTATGTACCAACCTTGTTTGAAATCTCGGAGTAATCCAAATTCAGAAAGCACAGCACTTTGCACGCTGGGCATTATCCGCAAAATATGACTTTTTCAGGGTAGGTAACCGACCTCCCTTTTTTTAATAATAATCGCGCGAGTTTCCCGAAGCGTTCCGGCGACTACCAAAAAGGAGAAGAAAAAAACCTTTGTCGAAGTGTTTCAGACGGGACAAACGGTATTTGAACTACCAGAGTTTTTATGTCGTTGTAAACGTTTTCTGTTGGGTATAACACACAAAAAGATGCTTTTGCAGTACAAGTTCACGAGATTGAAGCTGTTCATTCTCAGCGAGAGGGAAAGGCGATGGGGAATTCCCGTCGTAGTGACGACCGACAAGTAACCCGAACGTTGCTTTAAGCCCGATTAAAGGCGACTGAACCCCTCAACTCGGCCAAGAGAGCGCTTCGCTTCCATCTTCCAGACGCGTGATCCCTACTCTTCCACCCGGCGCCAGGGCCGTTTGTAAGTGGTGGCAAATTTTACAACTCGGCTTTAGATTAATTACTCCAAAGTCGAAGTACTTAATCTTACTTTGAAAATGAGTTCATTACAACTATCATTAGCCATATCTTTTGGAGTCAATTTTAGCACTTTATCTACTTTGAATAGTGCGATATTAATTGAAATAACTGACTAATTTATTCGGAGCATATAACAGCGTTTAAAGGTGTTGGACCCAAGCTTTCAAGATTAAGACCCAAGCTACAAAATTCCATTCTCCATTTTACTTTATTTTAAAATTATAGATAAATATTTTTGCACTATGTAGCGCTGATCTTTTTTACACTATAATACAGAGCAAAAAAATATTTAATTTTGATACCTTTTGCATAAAACAAAGAATTCAAAATCTAACTCCAAAATTGAATAGTCTCATTTTACTTAAAAAATATTTGTGTTAGATATTTTCTCACTCAAAGCGTAATTCTAGTTAAAAATTTATTAACTCTACAGAGGGAAAAAAATTCCAAATTAAAAATTTTTTGAGTAAAATGAAGAAATCGAATTTTTAGATTAGTACTTGGCTCCGAAACCCCTTAGTTTGCTTTTATTTCTTTACTAACAGAAATTTTCTCGCTGTTGCCCAGGATTTCAAGAAATTTCAAGAGAGTTTATTTCATTTGAAGGTGTTTCAAAAAATATGTAAGATGCCATGTAAAATTTGGTTTCAATAGATTCAGCTATTTGTAATCTATGAATTTATATATGTACAAAGAAAGATTAAAATTAAAAAAAAGCAAGTGGTAGCTTAGTTGATTGATAAAAAAGTGGAGTAAAATATATAGAGTCCCGTGAGAATTAGGGAGCGTGAGAATGCGGGATCGATGAGGCCCATTTGGTATATACGACAACGACAATTCCCCGTGATTTGTCACATAGGATGGAAGCTTTCGTACACTTTTTCACGGCACTTGTCCAACGAGACGTAACGCGGCGCTATCAACGATTTATATGTCATGTCTTGTGTAACTTAGTGTGTCAAGGGCTACTCACTAGCTTCCCTAGTGACTGAGGCCTACTGGCCGATTGTCATTACAATATTATACCAAGCGACCTGCCGTCGTAATATACCTGTCAGGAAAATGATAAGCTAATTGATTGTTTTGAAATGACACACATTTGTCGACTGAGAAATATTGCCAAGGCTCGTCATCGTCGCCAATAAGCTCCAAAAAACGAGACAATAGAGAGAATTCACTTTCTCTATCGAAGCGTCTCCTCACAAGATGTTTGGTTACTTTGCAAACAGAAATTTTGACCACAAAATTAAAAAAATAAGATAAAACTATCTTTCGAAGCAAAAAAGGTCCTTTACAGTGGCAACTGACATCTGTAAAAAAAAAAGAGATTCGACTTTCAAATGCGTGGTGGCAAAGTTCATCAGGAACGAGGATGCAGCTGTTACTCTCTGTTATAGTCGACACCCGAGAGCGTCGAAATCTCTACAGGTTCCAACAGGTTGGAGGGAGAGTGCAGCACGCCAGCGTGTTATTCAAGTGAAAAAAAGAAGGGAGAAAATGGCGAGGGTATATTAGAATACACTTTACAATTTCGTACTCAACACTGAGAAGCAACAGGGGTAGAAAAAAGCTCAAAAAAGCTTTGTTTTGAATTTATAGGAATACAAGTTGGTGAAATCGGTCAGAGTGGCTAGATAGACAAGGAAGCTTTCCGGTAATAAAAGGGTTAAATCGAGAAAAATTAATATTTTTAGGTTTCAGTCTAAAAATAAGAATTATTATACTCTTTTGAATATTACGCAATTTTTCTATCTGTGTAAAATGCCATCATAAAAATATAGACTATCTTTGAAATAAATTCATAGATAATTTCATTATTCATTATAATTTTTATTATAAATTGAACAATATTTACAGTTTTAAAGTTCGAATTATTAACATAAATATAAAATTAAAAAATTGCTTGTGACAAATGATAATATTATAATTTAACATTATTATAACAAATTCAATTAAATAGTCTTTGAAATAGAGATATCAATGTTTTTATTTATTTTATCAAAATTAATATGAATGAAATTTATAAAATTTCAATTTTAATTTTTCTAATTTCCAAAATTGATAAAAATTGTATTTTTGGGAATGGACAAGGGCCCCGGAGTAAGGTGACGAGCCTGAGAGCACGCCGCGTAATGAGCCGCATCGGATCCCGCGAATGCCGCGCCCGCTTTGCACTATTCCATAATGTTACTTTTTTTTCGAAATATACGATCATTTTTTGAAAATCGGTACTTCCGGGGTTTCTGACTTCATTAAACGCATGAAACTGGTAAATTTTTTGGATCGTCGTCGCGTACTTCAAGAGATTTTCGGTAATAAAGGATTTCGTGAGGGACTATTTTCTCGTGGCGAATGTATGCTCTGCGGTCGATGGTGTGCAGGTTGGCTATAGTATATGTGGAGCTGTGATAGGGAAGGGCTTCGTTCACTGCCTCCACTGCTCCACTGCCAAGTCAAGTGCCACTGCTACCACGGCTTCGCTGAACAAGAACTTAAGGGCATGTAATTACAATATTACAATGAAGTTTTAAGAAATATATGTGTATGAGAGGAGAGGTACATAAATAATAGAAAAGCATAACGTTCCAAAAATTGAAGATGCTTTCAAAAATAATTGTTTTTTTTTTAAGAAAAAATTTGTCGTATAAATTTAAACCTAACAATGCCTAATAGTACTTCCTTATCAGGTTTAAAGCTTTTAAAGCTTAATATGTATCTTCTTTATTCTCGACTTTGCAAAAAATACTAAAGAGATTATTTTCTTGAATTTGTATGTTTTTTTATTTTAATTATCCGAATTGGAAATCCGAGAGAAGGTCTGTATTTGGAGTTCTCTTCAAAATGTCCTCGCTGAAGTGCACTAATTGGGAAAGTACACACTATATCTCCATTTTGAGACAAAATCTTTAATGAGTGAAGTGTATTTTAATTTATTTGCACTTCATGAGCAGAAATGTTCATTTATAATCATTTTAAAATGAGCTTTAAGAATGCTATTCATTTGGATATAATATGTGGGTTGTGGTTGTGGAAGATTGTTAAGATTTAAATTCAATATTTAAAGAAACAGTGTGGATAAGGAAAAGGACGAAAAGATTTTAATTTGCATAGAAATCTTTATTACAGTCGTGCCTTTAATGAAATGAGAGTTATTTTTAATGATAATTATTTTTAATTCATATATAAATTAAAAATTCGAACTTGCTTAAGACTTGAGAGGAAATAAACTTTATTTGGGCTGAGAATCTATGACAATATACAAGAATTACGCTGAACAAAGACGAGACTGAAGTAGGCAGATCTGTTGCTTCAATTGTATAAGTTATTGAACTTACTCGAATGACCTAAATCTAGATTAGTTTCTTCCAGAGGTAATATTGAGCTTGCTCGTTTTTCAATTCAGAAATCTGCCTTACTGTTTTCCACCAGGGAAATCTCTTTGAAATGTCATCATAAAAATAATTCCAAGTTGAAAACCTTCAATCTGATCCTGCGAAGAGTTGATGTAAACTATGTACGATATTTTTTCATTAATATGCGATTGATGCAACTCAGATGCCTTGTATATGTCAACATAGTCTCTGAATATTCATTTCAAATCTTGCAGTTCAAAATATTCTACACAAATTTTATGATTTCTATAGGGTATTACATACTTGATATTATTTCTTGATTTTATCTTCCCTTGTATCATAATCATGTCGCAAACCGACCCGACAAAAAACGAAGGCAGATCGTCCTTGAAATACAGCACACATGGCTGCTTCTTTCGGAAGCAGACAGTGCATTATGTCTCACATCAGAAGCACATATGAAATTCGATAGATTCATCGATCTATGTATCTATTTTCAGATATGAAAAATAATTGGTGTATATAAAATAATAAATGATTGGTAAGAACAAAGAGAAAGAAGAATGATTAATCGTTCGATGAAAACTAGAATTTTGACTTTCAGAACAGCTCTACCTTAAATAATGATTTAAATAATAATTATTATTTAATTAATATTTAGTGAAGCATTAAAGCGATGTTACCATGGTTACCTGCATATTCACCTAAACAAACAACAAATAGAATCAAGATTTTTTTTTTTTTTGAGAGGGGCATCACTAAAATTAAATTTCAAAATTCCAAAGATTAAAAGTTGCATTTGCAAAGGATAAGTTATGTGAAAATATACGGCTCTCACGGTCAGTAATGTAATGTTTATGCATAAACAAAAACAGTCAGAGAAGGTTGTGAGCATTGATACTGTAAACAAAACAAGACACAATAGCGATCTATTGAAGGAGAAGAGAAAAAAAATTTGAATTCCATTCGCCGAAGTTGAATACATAGCTAGAACAGCTCTTTGTTATTTTTCCGATAGACTTTTAAAGCAAAAAAATTCTATTATAGAACTTTAATCAAACTATTTTTTTCATTCAGATTGAGATTGTTTTAAAAAACATCCTTTGGAGTAAAATAGAGATTTAAGTGTAATTAAGATTAAGTTATAATTAAAGTTATAATTTTATGGTCTTATAAAGTCTAAATTCCAATGCAGGGTAGGAGAAAGTTTTTTAGAGTAAGTCAGCGGGGAGTATATTACATATACTCGGACATAAAATTTTTGTGAGGAGGGTGCTTCCTCCACTCAATGTGTACCATCACTGATCTAAAAAATACGACCTCATCACTTTTAACTACTCTGCCTTGAAACTTTTATTAAAATATTTACTGGTCCTCTAGTTACTCTAAATTCCTGCAAATGTCTTATCACTTTAATGTTTTTCTCATCGTCGCGCAGTCTGCAAGTACATAATTACTATATTATAATGGTCTCTTTTTTATGGGTGTTTCTACGAAACTTTTCAGCTCCTTACTTTTTACAAGTCCATAAAAATGTTATAAAAATCGAAATAAAAAAAGAATTGGACTAAAGTTTTAGATGTGTTTTCGGACGATTTTTTTTAATTTTTCAGATTATATTGTGCTAAAAATAGAACAAAAAACCGTTCATTATTTATTGTTTGTATAGAATAATAGCACTTAAGTGTTAAACAGATCGAAAACATCCGCAATCAACTTTTTGTGGTATTTTTTTAATTTTTATTTTAAAATGGCATTAGTAAATAAAAAATAGGTTCTGTATCTTGGTTTCTATGTTTAGGACATTATCAAAAAAATAAATAAAAACAAATAAAATTCTTCAGAATATAGACGTCTGAAATATCATCAGGTATCATGAATAACAAATAAAATAAATATCAGCTGGAGCCTGGAATGCACATTCGAAACCAGGGATTAATTTTCCTCAGTAAATGTTGTCCGAGACTTCCGATACTAAAATGTCCTTTTCTTTTGAGTTTTTTTCGACTGTTTGCTATTGCGGTTATGCCTACTCCTACGCCACCAACATTAAGGTTTAATGCGGAAAGGTTCTCGTGTGAAGAATTACGAGAGGGAGCTAAAAGAAAAAAAAGTGCCGAAAAGAGAAGGTATACCTTTGTTGTTTGCCGAGGTGCCAAGAAAAGGATGTAAAATCTAGAAACTTAAGCTTTTTGAAACTTGAGTCTTGAGAATGTACTTGATAAGTCCCATTATTATTATTAGTATTGATGTCTTTATTAGGTACTGATGAAGTTTAAGGTGGACTTGTGGTTGATTGCTCATCGGTGGTCAAATTTTGGCCACTGGAAACAAATCTCAAACAAATCTTGGTACTCCTTATAGAACTAAAATCCCGGAGGCTCGAGGATCATACTATACTTCAAGGACATGATGGAATTATCTGACAGTGAATCTTGGTACCGCGGACAGTGAGACGAATGGGAAGAAGTTAAGAAGAAAGGTCGATCGAGGCTAGCTTGATGGATTATTCTGCTCGCGTCTCTGACAGTCCCGTAACGAAATTCCACAGTAACCCGCAGGTATTTCTGCGTCTTTACCTCTTTAGTAACTCTACTTTTGTTATTTGAAGCTTTTCGACATTTTTGTACCCGATTCAGACAAAAAAACTGAAAGGACTTGTAAAAATTACTTTAGGGTGGTCTAAAGAAACATTTTTCAAAATTTTAAATCGATTTTCAATTTGCTGGAACTGCGATGATATTGATAATAAATGAAGGTTGACACCTTCTAGATTCTAGTATGTAAATAAGGCTTGAATTTTGTAGTAATTGCTAATAGGGAAAATCCTCGTTTAAAACTTTTGCCATTTCATATTTTCTATGTATTAGTAATAATTTTTCGTATCAGATTGAAAAAAATGATAAGTGGAAAATGGAAAATTGCATAAACGAGCTCCTTCACTTCAATTTGAAAAGTTGTCGGACTTGATGAAAATCGATAAAATGCCAAAAAATTGATAATTAGCAATAGACACTAATGACGAATATACACGATTCACGATTTCCGTTTCCTCCTTGAGTATACAGCATCGTGTTCTGCGCACGGGAAATCCGTTGAAGAGAGTTGATGTTGGTCACGTTTCTCATGACGTCACTACCGGCGGCGAATGTACCGCCGCAGACAAGGATTGACCTTGCATTCGCGGTCATCGACAATGCGTTTATTCACACGCTGCTTCGAGTTTCGAGTAGAAGATTGTGTGGGTGGCATATCCATGTGAAAGACGTGATGAAGAAGGTTGTAGAAAGAAGTGTTGGATCTCTGAAGAGAGTTAAAGAGGGGGGGGGGGTAGGATGATAGGGGGGTATATCTATATAGGGTAGGATATTGTGGGTGAGAGGTAGGTGGTGACGGGTTAAGAGGAGTGAGAAAAAATAGTGATCGCAGAAAAGAGAGAGAGCATGAGAGAATGTGAGAATTAAAGGAAAAATAATGCTCTAAAAATATATGTACTATCTTCCTAACTCTTTGATATCAACCCCTTAATATCAATTCCTTTCATACCTTTCATTGTCCTTTGCTTCCAAAGATACCTAATCTAGATGTAGGTATGCATAAGCTTGAAACTTCAAACTCAAGGAAACTCAATAGCCAGCGGCATCACAAAAAATTTCGTCCATTCAACTATATATGTATTGTGGGCTTGTTAAGAAATAAGCTCAAAAGAACCAATTAACAGATCCTAGAAATTCTAATCATTAAGCAATTCGTGTCAATTGAAGATTAAATTTCATTCTAGTCGGAACTTGATGGCCACCGCTTAACAAGTTATAGCAGCTTCCAAACTTTTCTATTTCCATATATTATAATTCAATCAGTTATTTTTGAAGAATATTTACTGAAATGGTATTATATACACGTCTGACTTATACGACCTATGTGAATATGTATTTTAAATTCAGTATAAGATGAATTTACGTAATTATCCACCTTGTTAAATATTGACTCAGTTGAGCAATCGAAGTAACATTATTTGAATTATTTATATCTTCAATCAATTGATACTAAATTCTCAATAGTTGAGTTTTCAATAATGTTATATTCAATTTGAAATAATCTTCTTTATTGATTATTATTATTATTATTGTTATGATTATTATTATTAGCATGATTTTATGGGTCAATAGTGCTTTTGAGTAGTATTTAAATAAAAAAGCTCAATAAACTTGATTGAATGTCGTCCTTATATAAATGTTAGTTTTGCATTGAAAAGATACGCATCTGTAAAAATGATTAATCGATAAAAGATGTTCAAAACGATGAACCATAGGAAAAAAATGATTAATCGATTCGGGAACGGTTTGTGAAATCAAAAAATGGATCGAAAAAACTGTTACAAAGAAGAGTTAGAGTCTCGGTTCACTTTAGGACCTGATATTTTCGAGACAAAATGTCAATATGTACCCAAAAGCTGCAACTTCAAAAAAGCTATACGAACCTTCAATCAATCACTAGCTTCCTCAATCTTACATTCGATCAGATAATTGCGAAATGTAGGGAAATTTTTCCCAAAATTTGGAAATGGTTTTACGCTATTGGCTGATATCTGAAATTCTGAAGTGGGTGGTCCCTAAACTAATGAATCGTATCAAAATATTAAAAGGCATAATGTATATTTTCTTGAATAGAGAGCAGTATTAAGAGCTTGAATAGTCATTTCTGCAATTCATCTTCAATTCTTCAGCACGCGACACATAATGCACTTTCGTTCCTGACATTTTGTCACCTGCCGTCTTTTTGTTATTCTTACGCATAAAAGGTATGCTCAGCTTAGCTAAATGTTACAGATTGGTATCTGAAATGACATTTACTTCTTAGCGAGAGACATCTGTCGATCAATTTTTCATCACTCTGCAGTAATAATAGGTTATATAGGACAGGGCGTAAGAACCTCGGAGAAGCCTAGGCTCTTATAAAGGTTAAACCGAGGGTTAAACATCGGCTTGTCTTTGTCTCTTTGATGCTGACGATCTATATATATTTCCGGTCCCAGGTTAGCTTTTCCTTCCTTCTTATACATACTTGCATCCGAACTTGTTTTTCGAACGGCAAGGAATCTCTTCAAGCTCGTGGCTTCACGCGGAGAGAGTCAAGGTTGCTTCAATTGTCAAGGGACCTGTAAGCCTTTTTGAGAATTCGCAAAGGTTCCACCCAGAAAGGACAGTTTTTGGCTTGTGATGGTTGTGATGAGGAATTCCCTAGCTTGCAAATCTTTGTCCGAGGTCCGAATAGCTTCCTCGTCTTTCTCAGCGGTCATGATTTAGAATTTTCAAATACCTGCACAACCCCTGGAAATTCATTTTTCGCGCTAGGATTAACTCCTCCCTCAAATTTAAAATATCCCTAATTTCGCGGTGTCACCGGTTTTGCCCGTCGTCTACTATGGCCCAGAAAGTCTGTTTACCAAACACTCTGAATTCTATGCTTTATCAACACTGAACTTGTAGAATAATGAACAGATTGAACAGTGAACTCAAAAGCCGTGCGAAAGCATTCTATTCACAGTTTTGAACTCATAGACTCGAAATGTGCTACGTTCGTTTTCAAAAAAAGAATTTCCCACACAATTTGTAAAGATTTTTCAGGGAAGCCGGAAGAAGGAACTTTTTTCAATGTTCTTTATTGCCAGTGAAAACTGTTATTTACTTTAATTATAGAAAACTTGTTGAAATTAATTTTCCGAAGGAAAGATTAGAACATTTGCTTTCAAGATTGCGTGGAAACTCAAACATTGGATGTAAGTAAATGCAGCATGGCACCGTGAATGAATTATATTTGCCTTTCCTACCCTCTGAGAACTCTGATTTGAGGGTTCTCCGAATCTTATACCTACACAAGTAAAGTGTTTGAATTTTCGAAATCCTCCCAACAAGCATAACTGCGCCCATGCCACGAAGAAAAATAAAAAAATCACGCTCGAGTTCAAGCTTCAAACCTTTGTGAGATAAGAGTTAGAACCCGTGAGATAAACTCAGTGCCATATGTATAAATCTCGAGATAAAACCACACCTAAGGTACAGGGGTAGCACAAGATAGTAGTATTAACATAGGTTATATCTAAATTTGTGGAAGCAGTTTATCTCGGGAACCTTTCCACAAATGATAAATATGGTCAGTTTTCCGAAAAAGCCTTATCTTTAAAATCATATTCTCTCCCTTGACCTACACTTCTTGGTTGTTTCCGGTCAGTGAAAATAACAAGTTTGAAAATGATAGAAATATTTAATTTAAATGTATGGGGTAATTTTATACATATTGTGAAGTATTTTAAATATATAAAACACAAAGATTAATATTAATTATACTGTTGTTGATTTGCCATAGACAAATTAAAACTATTCTATTAAAATAAGCCCAAAACAATCGAACATATTCCAGAACGTAATCATTTTCTGGAAGGCATATGCAAGGAAATCCGGGCAATCGAGGTTTTCATATCGTTATGCAACATTAATCCCTAAGAGTATATGTTTTATTTGTGTTGGTTTACAGTCTAAGTAATAAATCTTGTATGCCCTTGATTCAAACTAAGCACGTGCCCTCTTCTCCTAAACTCGTAAAGTAAAAGAAAACGTACTAAAGTAGGTGGGGATGATCTCGTTGGGGACTTAATAGACTTGAGTTGTCATGTTTACGTTTAAAAGTGTCACTTAGAACCCCATTTAGAAGAGTTCTTGGTTATATCGTAAATATAATACGAAAGATTCATGGGAGGAAGGGAGAAAATGATGAAAATGAGACAGATATACGCAGCAGAAAAATTACGGGTCTTTTATTGATTCTTTATTACATAGAATTTAAAACAAAATCTAAGATTGGAAATCGCATTTTATAAATAGACCAGTCACTGTCAGCCCTTTCCAAATCACCCCTTTTCTGGAGTTATTACAAAATATTTAAAGGCATGTAATACTTTACCCTAGGAGCAAATTAGTTATACCAATTATACATTCATAATAATAAATATTTTTAGCTAATAAGAGTCAATAAACCTTCGTAATTGGTATAACTAATTTGCTCCTAGGGTAAAGTATCACCTGCCCTTAAGTCTCCTTGCTTTATTTCTTGCATGTCTTCCTTAATATTGTAGGTAAGATTGTGGAAATTCTACGGTCGTTTGGAGCCGAATTCTGGAAGAAAGTTTTGCATCAGGTCAGAAAGTAAGTTTATCCCTGTAGACCCCCAGCTGACAGTACATATGTACTCGAACTTTATGTTAAGGTACAAGGCACGCATAGGAGTGCAAGGAACAATATATGGGTTTATGAGCAAGGTAGCCTTGAAGTTGGGAGCCTTGAAGCTTGGATGATACCTTAGATGATACTGAAACAAAAGCAATGCCAAGAAAGCCTCTTCTCCATCGAGGATGCGATGCTCCGATGAATTACCATCAGGTAGAAATATTCGAATCACAAGATCTATTGAGATCTATGTTCCGTCTTTTATGTCCTATGTCCCATAAGAATATAATCTCAGCACCAAGAAAACAGGGGGTAAAGAACAGGGGTAAACTCTCGGATAAATCCATATCTCGATTCCTCAATAAGCAAGAAACACTGCAAATACGTTCAAAAGAAATTCTGCAAAATCATTTATCCATCTTTGAGGTGACTCAATCCTTTTTAGAAGGATTAAGTTTTAAGACTCTATTGGGAGGTTTTGGAGTCGTTTCCGGGGAAAGTTATGTGGATAGAATTTGTGAATTGCTAGTTTGTAGCAGAAATACAGTATAAGGGGTCTATAAATTTTGCAACAACCTACTCTGTCCCGGAAACGAACCGAAGAAGGGCCCCACAAAGGGGGCTAACGACAAATACTGGCATGCGATGCTCGCGGGTCTCTGCTGCCTATAGACGGAAAATAAGAACGAGAATGAGAAACCCGAAATTCGAGGTCGTCCATCTGCTACTTGCATGTATTTACCCACACTTTTATTTTTTACTTCTGTATTGCCTTCTGCCTCCGTCTCCTCATTTATACATACAGCCTTCTGTATGTACTTCTTCACATACCTATATATTTCCCTATATGTGTTTCTTATTACTTTTTTTACAAATATAATTCTAATGTCTCCCTTCATCTATGTTTCCAAATCAGGCTCCGTGGACCATCGGGATGTCTGGAAAAATTCCAAATATTTAAAATTCTTAGATCTCAAAGCCTCAAAGCTTTCTAAGTACATATAAAACAAGTTAAGTCAGAGTTTTCCCCGACCTTCCGTTTATACTCCTGCCGAACCTGCGTTTCTCCGCTTATTTTGAATTCTAATTACGGAACTTTCAATTGCCTTGAAAACATCCCGGTAATAAGGGTTGAATTGAAAATTTCCATTGCTTTGAATAGTATTCATAGCGATTTTTTATTCTCCAAGCATTAATCGAATATGATTTTGACCAACTCTGTCGATTTGCTTGAATCTATTAAATCAAAAATTGACTTAGATCTGACCTGAAGACATTTTCGTAGTGTTGGCTTATATAGGGATTATAGGCCCTAGAAAAAATGGACTTCTCGAAGAAAGTATACATAGTCGCATACCACGATACATTTTCGGAGGGCCCAAAAGAGATAAAGGAGGAAGGCAAGAAGCCGCAGGAGAGGAAAAAAGAGACTGGGTGTGGGGCAGTCAGAAGTCATGATGGTTGAAAAATGTCTCCCAGCTTCTTTTTTCTGCCTTCTTTACAGTGTTTCCATAAATATGGCTCCGATTACGAAAATAAATGTTCACGCTCGAACGACACATATCGCCGCTTGCAAGTTCTCACTGGACTGTAAAATGAATTCGAGTTGATGCCGATGATGTGGGTGTGAAAACTTTCGATGAACAGTTTCCAACGGACCCAAGCCCCTATTGCCAATATTATAGATATTGTTCGTTGTTCGTCTTTATGCATGCAGGCGTTCTTTTGTATGATATATCCGTATAATAACATCTAAGCTTCATGAAATATTCATTTCCCTTCTGCTCCGAAAGAAAAAGCATTTATATTTCATTATAGTTATATTCAAACGTTTTATAATATTTATTCTAAAAATTCGTGACCACAGCGGTTACTCAATAGTATATATACTTCATTATTATGTGCAAATAAAAGTATGTATTGCCACTTATACTTTTCACGAATATCATACATATATACATCATAATATTTTGTAAAAACAATGACTGACGCATTCAATTTGCGTTTAAACTCTGAGAATTCATGAGCGAAGTTATTCCGTGATTGAAGAAACATGTATATATGTACTTTTTATCAGTGAGTCTATTTTTACTCGTAATAGTTTATATGCATTTTCTTTCGGTCTATGATTATCTAATCCTAATGAAATATTGAGTACATAATAATGATTCCTTCTTCCTTATTGATTTTCTCTTATCCTATAATATCAATTAGTGGTATTTTTTAGCACTGGATTTCAGCAAATATAATGCAAATTCTTTCACGACCTTACAGTATTCTAAATATGCGCACGATATGTCCCGATTGCATCATTTTTATGCTATTCTAATATGAAAGCTGGACTTTATTATGTTCTGCACTTGTGTAAGGAAAATATTTGAGATAACATTGTTTTCAGTTAGAAATTAGCTTCCATTATGGAATGACACATTTATTTGTATTTTTTTAATAGAAAAAACATGATATTATCTATTATAGATATTTAGTTATTTTTTTAAATATATCTCAAAAGCTATATTTATAGAAAAACTGAGCATTGAACTTTCTACAAAATAGTTTTACTTCCAATTTATGCTTCCACTGAAAGTTGAAACCAAAAAGTAAGTTTATAAGAGGCTTGGTGGAGTACAGTAAATTTTGAAAGCTGCCTTTCCCAAATTGTGACTAGGTTTCAGCGTTGGTCTCAGGCAATGGACCACTGAAATTTGGGAAATTCTAACAATGAAGAATTTAGAGACTTTAGAAAGAAAATATACCTGATCTAGAGGTCTACTAGTGGTGTTGGAAATTAAGCACAAAATTTCTTTTTAAATCGGCGAAATTACTCAGGATTTTTGCTCCAAGATTTGCTCCTCCAGTGTTGGGCATTTCTGTAATTACTCTTAAAATTTTTCGTCGTTATAGTTCATCAAATGCATTTTCTGGCCTTCTAACCAAGTTAATTACGCAATTTTGTAACCTTTAGAAAATCATGTGTATTTCAGACCGCTTTGTCACGTTTTCAATAAAGGAAAAAGAACAATTATGATCTTTATCTGACAGAAAATTTATTGTCAGCACATATTATATTCAATTTTTTGCACGCTCAGTGAACAACACCAACTTAATTCGTTTAAGTGTTATCATTAACAAATGGCCTCGGGTTATCGTGCAATCGACAGAAGTACATATAGACAGAGACATTAGACATGGACTGTAACATAGGAAACCATTGCGGAAATGCTGCACAGATGATGTCCTTCAAAACCGGAAATGCGAGAAATATTCATTGACATGCCATTGGCTGATGTCAATGTCATAAATTCATCCCGCAAATCGTAACAGGGGAAATAGTTCATAAACTGTTAAAATTAAGTCACAAACTTGAGGAAAAATTGCACGGAGAAAACTGTTTACTAGTAGATCTCACTATAGAATAGTATATTATGGACAGACTAATGCTAGCGGTTGGATTTACTAAACCGTTTAGTAGATTTAACAATCTAAGTAGTTACTCTTACTACTGGATGGATAAAATCTACTAAAAAGTTTAGTAAATCCAACGGCTAGCTTAGTCTGTTCATAATATACTATTCTACAGTGAGATCTACTATATAACAGTTTTCTCCGTATGGAATACATTTAATAAGTAAAACGAGTAGTTCATATATTTGCATTACATATGCGTGTTTGCTTGACAGGAAAGTGAGTGAAGGGGTTGGAAATCACTGGGTAATGAGCTTCACGGTAATTAGGCTAATAACTGAAATCGTAACTCGAAATTCACTGTCTGTAAGGCGCCTTAAATTCCCTGCCGATAAGAAAGGATATATATGTATCCTGATTTGTTAATGCTTCCTTTCCGAAAGAAACTTAAGAACCAATTTTGATAGAACATTGAAGAAATTAAACTGATAATGGGCTTTTATTTGAATAATTAAAAGCGGTTTTATTATGCGCAACGAACCTTAAGTGCCCTTTGCGTGAATAATTTTACTATCTAGTAAATATTCAAGAGAATTACAATTAAAAAAGGATGAAACCTTGCCAAATAAATGGTTTGAAGAATCAAGAATTCAGCTTGAAAAGCCCTCTATAAAACAATACACACTGAGCAAAATACTTATTGCGGATAATCTTTTTAAGCCAATCTACAAAGTAACATTTCTAAAGAGAAAAATTGTATATATGTATTCATATATGCTATTGCAGAGGGACACTTATAAATTGATGTTTCTTTACCTATATTTAAAATGTATGTAACTGCATTTCATAATAAGCAGAGTTCCTAAAAACGGTGCCTCGTGCAACGTAATTAGAGGTCTTTATGAATTATCCAATTAAGTACTCCACAATCTTGATCTTCAGTGCATCCTGCTGCGCTTCGTTAAAGGACGTGATTCCCTTGTATCATCGGAGGGGGAAGGGGAAATTTACAAAGTTTTCAAAGTGCAGGTGTATTTGCAGGGATGTACCTTGGCAGAATTAATTTTATTGTCCAGTGAAAAGCGAAATTTGAATAACGCGAAGTCATAATGAATTTAAATATAGTGTCTCAAATTAATGAAAGAGAGGAGAACTATTTTGGAATTTTTCAAAATGTTTGCATATTAGAGTTCTATGAACTTTATAATATGCATAAATGGCTATCCACAATTTTCGCTTTGAATATTTAAAAACTTGTAAAGAAACGTATCAAATTTCCTTTGGGACTTATGCATCAATGCAGCATGTGCACATTGTAATGCAGGGGAATTGAAATTTTGTCTGCTAATGAACAGGCGGTACGAAAACTAGATTTATATTCGTCTTTAGCTGCAGGAGACGCCTTTATCCTTTTTATATTGCACCGGGTCAAAAAAAAAAAAGGAGAACGGTTGCATATGAGTTAGGACGATGCACTCAGGATCGTAGAACGCAGTATAAAAATATTTTTTTTTTTATACACAGAAAAATTTAAATGGGTGTTGGTAATGTCGGCATTATATGTATGTACGTGTCAACGTATTTTTGCAGGATATGACCTCGTCTGTGATGCAAAAACTCTCTCCTTCTTTCTCCTCACCTCGATCTCTGTCATACGTGCGTCTCCGGTCCTCTTCTTTTATGCACGCGGGAACTTCTGGTCTGCCTCCTTTTTATCCCTTATCCTTTATTCTTTATTCTTCATCCTTTATCCCGGGCTATAGTAGGTAGACAGGCATACCAGGTTCGGCGGGCCCGGGCGTTTGGGCATAACACGCGGCGTTTCGAACTGGTTCTCCTGTCTTAGTTTTTCTCACTGGTCCAAATTTTATCACCCTCCTTCTTTCTCGCGTTTCTCCGTCTTTCTCACACATACACTTCTCTGTTCTCTCTCCTTGTATTCGATGAAAGAGTCTAGACCGGCACCTGTTCGTCCCGCCAGCCGGACTGCCATTTGTTTCTTCGCATAAGCATTCCGACAATCGAACTATTCTACAATGTACAGGGTGCATGTCAATTTTATCCCTCTATTATACTTGATTAACTCCGTCTGCTGACTTCTAGATAAGTCTAGTCTATCCGAACGAAAACTGTACATTGAACTTACTTCCGCTCGCAGGGTTCGTGTGATTGTGATATTGATCCATAAGCATTATTATTAAAAATACTTCGAACATCACAAATTATAAAATACAATAAGTATCTTTCTTTATGGATAAGAGGGGTTCAATTTATTGAAACGAGGAAATAACTTTGTACATCATAGGTTCGTTATTGTCAATAGGTTTCATGGAAACCACTAACGACTTAACTCACAACGCAACGGTCAAAAGTCAAGATACTTCAGTTTAAGTCTCAAGAGTAAAGCTCAAAAACCTCATCAAGACGCAGGGAACATCCTAATCTAATGCATATTTGCTACAGCTGTGCAAATTATGCTTGCTGTTACGTGTCTATTTATTGCTAATGCAAAATCCTCGGAAAAATCGCCAGTCCCTAGAACTAAACACTAAATCCGATGTAAATCCTCCTTTTCTCGAATTGTCAGGATTTCATTTACATTTCAATATTGTTCCTTATATGAATTATTCTTTGGAAGCTTATCTCAAGATTATATGGACCAATATAATCTAATTATGTCTACATAAGCTGCAGAAAATTTTTCCTATCATATGAGTAAACTCTTGACGATGATAGTGTACAGGAGGTGGAAACGGAAGAGTAACGAAACTGTCGAAACATTAGCATTTGAGGAGTTAGGTGTTAGGGGGGTAGCAAGAGTTTCAGTGAGGGTCGTAGAACACTTGAAGCCGCTAAGCAGACGGCGGCGCAGTGGCATTCTAGAACCCCTTTGGGGGAGGGGGTCCCTTTTTCAGTTTATTTAGCGCCATTGCTTAACGCCTTTTAACGCATATCTCTCATTTCCGGATGGTTTTCACTTTCCACCTTTTGGAAATTACCTCCTGCAATAACGTTCCAGTGGCTTTTCACTGATGGCCTTCAATTTTTGTAGAATATCTGGGATGCCTGTCAACCGTGTCGTACCTGTGAGATGGTTCTTGACAGTTCGTCATCCCTTTTAGAGACACCTGAACACGCAAAACCGCATGGTCCATTTATCCCATCTCTGTGAGATACATATATATGTAATATTATTTGACCTTTGTGTCGTACAAAGTTATATTGCGAAGCTGTTTGCCAAATGGAGTGTATATACAACTGTACGTTTTTCCCTTGAATGTATCCAGGGGGCGAGGGATTGTCCCAAATGTTTTTTCAGCGCATTAGCATAATCGTTTCAAAACCTATCGCGGCGCACATAAAACTTGGCTTATACTCTTGCAGGGGTTTTTTGCGATAAATGCCAAGTGGATGGACGACTTGAGGCTCTTTCCGATTGTTGAATATATTTTATATTATATATGAGGCTTATAAGATCATAAATAAAATTCTTCTACTTTCCCTAATGTTTCTTCCCGAAAAATTTTCGTATTTCGGACTCGAATTTCTTAAGTGCAGTGTCATAGCAGATTATGTTGCTACATTAAGGGCAAAGTTATATTCCCGTTTCATAACGTCAAATCAGTAAGAATTCAACTCTCTTTTTCTCTTGGCACAAAGCTTCCGACAGGTGCTATCCCCACTTAACACGGAGGTTAAACACGAGGCATCTCTAAAAACAGACTCGTTCTTTCGCTAATGAACGGCCATGAAGGCACGAAATTAGTATTCGCATATTTTACTGAAGCCGGTCCCAGCTTTAGGGACGAAATCACGAACGAGGAATGAAAGTAGACACTTCCCTCCCATTAGTACCGCGGTGCCCTAAATCCTAAATCCTTGACCTGCACCTCATAGGTGAGATTCAGAATAAAGCCTTATTAATGAGGTGTTTCGATAACGAGCCGTCACCCTTATCCTGGAACTCTTCCTCAACGAATTTCAATTGTCAATTTCTCGTGTTCTATATTTAAATTGGTATTATTTTCAACCAAACACGAGACTTCATGCCTAATTAACGAGGCGTTTGAGCGGCAACTTTTTATTGAAAATCGTTCGCATATGAATGGACGGTAACCAGAAACGGGAATAGATACATATATCATACACTTATATAGTCAAACTATGATAATAATTTGGTCTTCTGAATTGGAATTTACGGGTCGCAATATAGCTGCAGGCAATTTGTCCTGAGGATTGTACAATAAATTCAATCTGATTATATTCCGAGTCTAATTTTTATGTTTAAGTGATGTATATGCTACAAATGTTTCCGAGAATTCATTCGTGTAGAAAAATTTCGTGGCATTTTACTGGTTCTGTCTGTGGTCCGTCTTATTGACTGAAATTAATCGCCCGCAGATCGACTATAATGTAATTGGTAGATACATAAGTTTGTTACGGGCTTATATATTAGACCTACTGAAATGAAAAATGAAAAATGAAAATCAGGAAGTAATTGATAAAAATATAAAAGTAATAAATCTCATCTTGATTTTAGGGTTACCGAAGAAAGTATTCGATTTGGCATAAGAAAGATTGAAAGCAGATGTAAATATAATTTATAACCGGAAGGGAGGACATAAAGTCCCGTTACTTTCCCCCCTCTTAGTGTATGCCACTGTTTGCAAACATACAATATAAGCATATACACGTGCAGCAGAAGGAAGTTACAAGCAGGCCACTTAAAGGGCCGGCTGCACTGCTAATTTGAGATGACTTTTTTGATCCTCCTGTACTTTAAAAGAACCTATAAGAACACGCGATTCTGCCTCTTTTCACAAATAAAAAGGAGATTTCATAATAGTACCCCTGATCTTGAAAGAGACATAATGTCCTCTCTTCTCTTTATCGTCGATGTCGATCAATTTTAGCACTCCAGTTTCCAAGATGTTTAAAAAGATTAAAGCCCAATTCATTTGGAATTTTAAGGTATAATAAAATCATTATATACATTTTTAAATCCATAAAAACTCTTTATGAAAAGAACATAAATTAGTCCATCTAATTTTCATGTTTTTGGGTTATCGGGGAATTCAAAGGTGCACGCAAGATCCAAGAATTTCTTATTTAAACGCAAGATAATTACCATTATCATCTGTTAGGTTTTTATTTGTCAGCTGTAACTCATATCTCTTAGTCTAACAGTCTAGCACTAGCATAAAAATAGTTATATTTTCTGTTATATATATATAACGTAAAAAACACCATCATAAATGCATATGAAAATGCAGTGAGACTCGTTTACCTTTCCCACCCATAGAAGGTTCTTTAGGATTATTCATTTCGAATTTCGCGCTGAGATAACCACACTATAAGCCTATATGGTTATCTATAGCGCTATAAAGTACAATGTAGAATTTTAGAGTGCAGAGTGTAGTAGAGTGCAGACTGGTTCCTTTTTTGCATCCCCTCTGATTCGAACACACCTGGACTCTGATGAGTCTTTAAGAGGGAAAGAGGCTGACGCCAACGAACCTTAAATTTCCGCAGCAAGAGTTCTTGCACGAATTTAATCTACCATTGATGAAAGCGAGCCAGAACACTTTATTCGGATGATACGCGTGTTTACTCTTCCAAGTCAATAGAATCCCTTCGAATGCCCATGCCGGGTGGAGACCGAGGTGGAAACTACCACAAGATCTGATTGATCTGATGAATCAACACTACAATCCCCATTTGCTTTGCATATGTTGATTTTTATATTTTTTCGTCCATATTGTGATTCTCTTTTATATTGATCATTCTCCAAATTTGTATTTATTTTTTATTCATTCCTTATAAGTGTCTTACTTCAAAAAGTAAACATCTCATTATCCTCCGAATTTTTTTATCAAAAAAGATAAATATGTGCGCCTATTTATACATAATTAGAATCAATTTGGATATCACCTAAGTCATCATATGTATACTCATATATATTGCCTGTTTTTTATTCCCTCAACAAGTTAAACTGCATATAAAAAGGCCCTAATATTACCCACCTATTTCATGATCATCCGTATTATAGCTCAACCACTTATACACCTAACATTATACTCACATAGTGCGTCATATTATTCCATAAAAGTTGGACAACAGATGGCAAAGGATAGTCAATTTCAGCCCCTTATAGTGTGAGAGAATCGTAACCAGCACCCGAGTTGGTGTAATAATGACAGATGAGTTTTAACATGCGTACTTAACTCTATAAGATATTTTTTAACTTTTAATTTATTTAGCAATAAAATGTCGAAGGAAAAAAAACGAAAAACTATATGTTACAAGTAATTATAAGGATTGTCCTGCAAGAAACGCCCCTTGAAAAATGACACTCCATCCTCGACTCCATTATTTACATCATTATTATAATAAGAGTTCAAGGTACTCTCTATTGTATCGACGTGAATTCGAATATATAAGATGCGTATTAAAACCTGAAACACATTCAAAAGTGAAGAGAAATCCTGATCTCTCGTACATGAAACATATTGAGGTAATGTAAGGCGAAAACACACCGCAATCTGCCCAGAAATCTTGACCTGGGTTGACCCGGTCATTCCAGTGAGACCAGTCGAAGACCTAACACTGCTGGACAGTCTTAAGGTAGGTATGCAAATACAGTGATAAGTGAGCTCGTATACGTAACTCCCACATACATGCGCTCTACGTACCTGTTATCTCGTGCACGTACGCATCGGGGAATTTGCACAGGCGTGTGTTTGGAGGCTCGGCAAACCTTCGAGGAGGCTAGACATCCAGCAGATAGTCGCAGATACAGTAATACAGTTTATGCAGCATTTGGTTATTTGAAAAAAGTCCCCTTGCAGAACCTATACACTCGACGAGTCTATATACGATACACGCACCTACACACAAGTTTTGCTCCAGATCGTCAGGGTCTCGGGTCAATATCCTTCCAGAATCCTGCCTTGCAAGATGACTCGAGTCCTGGCATGCTGGGCGATGAGGCAAGTGCAAGGCGAGCTGAAAACTGACCAGGACGAGATCCTCGTGTCCTGGGGAGATGACGCTCTTTGCTTAACCACCGCAACAGATTGGGTAGCTAGCTAGTTGCTATGTGCCGCAATGATTCAGCTGGTCTCCAGCATATACTGACAGAGTCGACAAATATTTTTTCATGTCAGTTGAGTGTGAAATGTTTTGAAAAGAATGGCACATTGTGTGATTAATATTTCATGTTGGGTGTTATAATCTCGAGACACAAAATTCCGCCGACTCCTTGGAGGTGCGAATATTTTCGCCAACAAATTATTTTACTTCTCTGCGGAAGCACATGAAGAGGCCAATTTTCATTATTTTTTCATACATTAACATCCTTTTTCATTTTAAAAGTCTAAATATGTATAGAAACTGACAAATTATAATGTACATTGTACATTGTGTACAATATGCAAATCAGTGCTGATATTAATCTGAAATCACTTTTTCAAATACATAGATAGTTATAAAACTTTTAAATTATTCAAAACTGGGGAGCTAATATGTATAAAATAACTAAGATTGGAATGTGTACATGTACACACGTAATATACTGGAATTAATTGAACCTAAATCAGTTCACTCGTGAATAAACTTATAATTAGTCGATTTTTAATCAATGAGTTATTTCACATAAAAAAAAAGAAGATGTAAGAAATGGGCGAGCTGCTCATTAATAAATTGTTTCGATAGTCACACGGACACTCACTTTTTTTTTAATCCAAGGTCTACTTTGTCGATATTTCAACAAACGAGATTTTAAAATATATGTGTGTGGTATTTGAAGGTGGATATGTGTTTGCGTATGTAGATATATCCTATTACATATACATTTTATTCCTTTCAAGCACCTACACATTCAAACTCTCCGAGATTTCGATCGCATTTTAATCGAGATTCAACGCCCGCCTAATTTATTTCGAACGTTCCGTTTCGCCTTTTTAATCTCGATCTATACCACTATACCTTCGCAAAGTACGAGACTGAAAAAAGGGTTACATCACTTTATTTCTAGTCACTAATGACGTCTGTCGTATATACTATGTTATACATATATTTAAAAATTGAAACGACATCCTTCAGAAAACGAACATCAATTTATAAAGGTACTTTATATAATATGTATATATACTTTGACCAAAATAAAAATTGATGTGATTTATTTTGATAATTAAATAACTAAAGGTCTATAACTAGGAACATCAAAGTTAGTGATAATAACTGGGCGCAGATCTTTTAAGATAATTATCAACCAATTTTTCGCAAACTTTAGTTGTTTTTTAACGTGTTCCAAGTAACCGTAGCGTCGTATCGTTTGCACTCTTCCAGTTTGATTAAGCATAATGGGTTCTAGAGGTTGCATTTTGAATGGTCCTTCTGTCTACCTGAGAAAGATTAGGCCAAAGATCCTTACAGAGAGATAAGTTAAAATAGTTAAATATTGGGAAATCCCAGGCTCAGAAAAAAAGCTTTTGATAACAATCGATAATGCAAGTGTAAATAAATCTAATCGCTTTGCAATGAAGAGTTTCTCTCAAATATCTCCTTTTTTTTCCGTTTAAGAATAAGTAAGAACTTTCTAAAATCGCTTAATCAAATTCTTTTCAAATATTGTTCCAATTCATTTTTACCTGTAGAAAATAGAAGTTCACTTCAAGCTCTGAATGGAATATTATTTTTGGAAATTGTTTTTAAATATTATTTCAAATTACAGTTCTTTTTTGGCGATAAAGGAGAAATTTTCTTTGTGGAAAAGAAAGAAGGGTGTGAAATCGTTTGCCTTAGTAACAGGGGCGACCTGTTGTTTCCCTGGGAACGGAAAATGAAAAGGATCCTTGAGATCGTCTTTTTATTCATTTGATTCATTTCATTCATCTCCTAAAACGATAATTGAATGGTATGAAACACGATTGTGGAAAAGTAGAAAAAATAGTGGACCACGTCGAAGGTTGGACGTAAAACGACGCGGTACGTGTTTCGCCTTGAACAGGTAGAGAGTCTTCAACCATTGAATTTCTTTATTTTTCACAGACGGGTTCGCCTATAACCTAACGGCAAATTTCTGCCCCCCTCCCTCTTATTCGCTCTTTTATTCTAACATCGACCCTCTCTCTCTCTAATACATTTTACCTCACGCACTTCCTTTGTCCCGCCGCGAGGTCGAAGGGGCGATCGAAACATTCTCACAAGTATATAGTAGAAATAGACACGCACGTTTTTCGTTGATCTAGGACATCGTTCCGTTTATCTATAATAAGAGTTTGGCACACATTTCATTTTTCTAGGGGACCCACGTGCGGTGTACAGTGTACACAGACACAGATTCACTGCGAAAAATTCGCCCTTCTTCCTGTCTCACATCTTCTCATGGGAAGTGTCATTTTCTTTCTGACAGAGGTCAGATTTTGACATCGTGACCTCTCGGGGACCAAAATTTTTACAAATGAAACGAACTAAGTCTAGGGGTCGGAATTATAGTTTTTCAAGCAGTTCTGAAAAGAATTATTTTCTTTGGAA
Source organism: Synergus umbraculus (assembly GCA_900474325.1). NCBI lineage: Eukaryota > Metazoa > Arthropoda > Insecta > Hymenoptera > Cynipidae > Synergus > Synergus umbraculus. Next base: position 86,654 of record UCOK01008679.1, read on the forward strand.
ATTTTCCCCGCGGAAATTTTATTGTTCGCATTGTTATGTTTAAGAATAAAGTCATGTAAACTTTATATCACGTTTATCATGTTTATTTCATAAGTTTCAATTAATATCTACTGCGATTGTAGAGAAAAATTTATAAAGTGATGTAAAATTAAATAAAAATTAAATACTGAATTTAAATTATGAAGTATATCAGTATCATACTCGTATTGGTTTTATGTATTTGCACTCATTCACAATTTCACACATATACAGATTTCGACACCTTTTGGCGTTTTATTCATTTCGAAATTTAACTTTGGACATCTGAAGCGAAAAAATGTTTTAATTTTGCAATGATTTTGCAATAAAATGTCGAAGAAAAGAAACGGAAACAATGTGTCACAAGTATAATTGAGAATTGTCCTGCAGGAAACGCCACAAGAAAATATCAGACTCCACCTATATTAATATGAGGATTTTCCGCTTCATAGATTTTTTGAAAAAGCAAGAACCCTCCCATAATTTTCCAAGTTAGGAATAACCTCGGAAATAACAGGTGTTATTTTCTGTAAAAGAGAGATATATATAGAGGCAAAATCCCGGAAGGTGAAAAGCAAGGTGAAAAGAGCGATCTGTTTGTAAAATATATGCCACCACACCCTCTCTCAGACTTTTTAGTTCACGTGCCTTTCTTTCAGATGAATTTTCGTCGTGTTTGGTTGCCTTTTCTCCCCATACTCACACCCTCTGCACATTAAATTTCATCTCGGACTGCACAACAGGTGCCCTCCACGTGTCCTAGTTACGATCCCTACCCCTTGACTTAATATGTATAAGATCGTAGTTTGTTCTTTCAAAGTGTGAATTCCTTGTAACTGTATTCAACTCAATCAAGCAAGGATTTAAATTCAGATAATACACGAGAAAGAGTTAATATATGTTTAGAAAATACGTTCATGGAGAAACTTATTATGTATATATATATATATATCAATTTTTCCAAAATGTATTGCATTACCGAAAATTTCCAAAATGCATTGTATTACCGAAATTTTAAATTCTCGAAATTTCAACAAATTTTTAAAACTTCCATTCAAAGTTTGTATTCAAAATTTCTTCAAATTTTTTTTTTCAAATTTTGATCCTCTAGTTTTCAACCTGCACACACCACTCACATCCGATAGTTATTAATTAAAACGATTGAATTGAAATTTGTAACTGCTAATCATGTGACATCAATTATCACGAAATATTACGCCAAGATATGATTTGTCTAAACAAGTAAGCGTTAGGCAGAGTAAATCAAGATTTACAATTCCCAACGTACAAAGTAGAGTAAATTGTAAATTGGGCATCATATCACTCTTACCAGTCTTACCTCATCTCATATCTAAAACAAGGTCATAAACTGAAGTATGGAGTTAAATTCAACATTACAATCTTTTTCTCATAATTTATAGTACACTTATTTACTTTGTTTGAGTTTTTCGAAATAATCTGTTTTCCCCGACGAGTTTCCTTATACACAAGATTTAAGCTTTGAATTACTTCATATACATATTTTATGTACTGTTTTTTTTAAATTTCAAGATTGAGAAATTCAAAGCTTTTTTTTTAACGAGAGATTCGAATGATTTTATTTTTTATTATACTCATATATAATTGAAATTCTTCAGTCTTCTGAATATTTTTCGGAAAAGATGTGCAGAAACGAAAATTAATCTCGCGCAACGCGCGCTGATTATATAGTTGCTAGTATAAATCTAGTATACAATAGCATCACTGAAATCAGAGGTAAACGTTATTCGGAAGTGCATCTGAATAAATTAACATGATTTTCGCATATTAATAGTGTGGAACTACTTTTTTAAATAAATCAGCATGCGCAGATGTTTTCATTTCAAGATTGAAGCAAAAATTCCACTGATTCGTGAAAACTGAGAATATTTCCATGTAATTAAAGCGAACCATATAAAGTATCCGAAAGAATCTGCTTTAGAAGCACTTTTAGGAAGAGAAAATTTTGCTTAATGTATGTATAAGATACATCAGTCAGCCATTATAATTTTGCGTCAGGTGTCAAGTAACAAAATGCTCACTAAACTTTTATTAAAAAAAGATAATAATAATAATAAATTAAAAGGACAAATATTTTTAAAATACTGTTGAAGGAGTTATTTCAGTTCACAGTTATTATTCAATAAAGTGTAAATCCCAGACATCATAACACTTTGTTCAAACATGCTAATTTATAATTCAAAAAAATGACCTTACAGGAACACTATCTACTATTTTTCGTCTAAAGATTTCGTATACTAAAATAAAAAGTATATTTAAGTTCAGAACATGTGATACTTTAATAAAAGAACAAATTAGATTACCCAACTTTACTTTCGCAATAATAAATATTTTTTCTCTAAAACTAGGTCATTTACCTATCGACAGAGCTGCTGGCTTAGTTTTGATGAAAAATGTTTATTATTGCAAACGTAAAGTTGGGGAAACTAAATTACTTTTATAGTAATGTATCAAATCCCTTAAAAGAATAAATAAATATGTTTACGGTTTCTTAAGTGGTTTAACTCTGATGTGTACCTCCATGTATCACGTCAGGAGTATGCGCAACCCTTAAAAATAAGAATAAGAATGTAATTATGTACAAATAACGTGCTTGCGATGTACACGTGCCAGGTTTGAGATTACAGCTTTCCTCCTCGTTGACACGTGGAGCGTCGTAATTGCTTCCCTTCAGGATCTTGCGTTTGTATGTAGGTACAACTGGGGCCCGTTTTCTATATACTTTATATAGCGTAAGACTCAAGCAAGAAAACGTCCCCTTCCATGATCAATTTATGATTGCAGAGGTGCAGCCGCCTTTCTTAAACGAGGGGGCCTGCTTCCAAATGAATAGCCATACGTTATGTACGCAATGCGCAATTCCATGTGTTCCGAATTTCTTTGTCGAAATGTACCAAGCCATTGCTCAGAGGGTGATTTACTTTACTGCGTTCCGCGTTTGGTTTTAATAATTCACTCCAAAACTCGATAATGTAATTCGCCTTGAAAAATGTCACCAGGACTTCTGATCCCAATTTTTATTAATAGAAGCTCTTGTATTCCCTGTATGTAGTAGCATAAATTAATGTTAATGTAGTATTGTGTAGTCAGACAACAAGAAATTTATGTCTTCTATATGCCCAGAGAATTAATTTAATTAATCTCATTTTCGTTTCACTGGATTAATGAATGAACTTCGAATCAATCTTAATGATTGATCAAAAAAGAAATGAATTCTCTACCTCTCATTATTGATTAAATGACATTGCATATTTTCCTAATATTTTATTTTTTTCTCGTCATCTTAAATATATCTCAAGTTCTTCTAAGATTTACCAAGTATTTGCACATTAATTCCATTTATCAAAACGTTGAAAAAAGTTACACACTCAGAAAAAGTGCCAGTATTGAAGCTCCCTTTTACTTTCGTTTCTCCCCAAACCGCACAGAAGGTGACAACATCGATCTAAATTATTTTCGGCAAATTTTTTTAAATCCTGATCAAAATCTTCACACCAATATATGTACTACTGTCTATCCTACTAATAAAAAAATTGTCCTTTACGAGTTTAGAATTGGAAAGTGATCGAGAGGGAAGATTCGGGTGGTGAAAGATGAGTTGACAAAGTTGGAAAGCTCCTCTCGCTGGAGATCCGATCGTTCCCCTTTCTCTCGCGATCGTATCAGTTTGACCATAAAGCAACTTTGTGTGAGATCTGCTCACAAAGTATTTTATCCAGCATCCCTCTGTCGCTGCAGAATTCGAGGGACGAATCGCGAGGGCGTTTTCCCGCTGTAGGAAACTCGTGACGAAACCGCTCGATGGGATCACCATGGAGACAGACACCCCCACACCTTCGGCCAAGAGATGCACTCCATGAACGTTTCTCCTTGTCCCGCAAGCCTCATACCCAACTTTTTTGAACTGGTCTCCCTTTCGTTGGTCGAAGGTCGTTGCATTGAGCTAGGTCGCCTTGTCCTGTACTGGCTTTTCGCACCGCAAAGCGATCACCGACCTAAACCGTTACCACTTCATACATTTAAACTTTAAAGCACGAAAGTACCAAGTTAAAAAAAAGTAACTGCCTCGTATAGTCTAAGTGTCAATTATTGAAACGAGAGTCAAAGTTTCTCATGTCTACAACACTTTTTACCATTTCTCTTCAACTTCCTCTCCGTTTTCCATAACAATATTCTTTCGTCAATGCATTATGATTATCGACTATATTTATATCATGTGATTAGTTTTGATTGATTTTTAACCTCCGCTCAATTTGATCAAAATGTTATTTTATCCATAAATTTAAACTCTAAAGCTAAAACACATCGAATTGATTAATTATCGATAGTTCATATAAACCTTCTGTATTTGTTATAGGTATGATTTTAATCAGATTTTTTAAATTTAAAGCGGTTGCTCAAGTGTACTTAACTGGCACCTTACTGATGGGACATAATTATGACGCCAGCAAAAATAAATAAATGGCAGACATAGAATAAAGATATAAATTGTGTCTATGATTAGTTATAGACTTAAGATTAGAAATGAAAACACTTGAGATAGAAAAACCAATATTAGAATCTCAAATTTTATGCATAGGCGCAGGCTTTATGTATGTATGTAACTAGTTTTTGTTTCTTTGCTTAATCTTGATCCAATTACGTATTTTATTTGTGCACGTCATTGACCAAGATTTGTCAAGATTGATCAAGATTTGTTTGTATATCCATTGTATACTTTATAAGCTGTACCATAATTATCTATTTATTTGAATGGCTGATACCTGTACAAATTACCATTAACGAAGTATATAAACTCAGTCAATTAGAACATATACGTTTTTCCTTGAATACCTACAGATGGAAAGCGAAGAGAAAAACTTTTTGATTTCTATTATTTTTCTGAGGGAGAGAATATAATAGAAACCTCACAATGATGGAACGAGCTAGGGCACGAGTCAGGAAATTGTACGATACTTTATTATATGTATCTTAAATCTTAATGAACTTTTAATGAACATGAGAAAACCCGTTATTTCTAGACAAAAGCTTTTTTTTTGTAACTATATTGTATTCTACTACCAACTTAAAAAATGCTTTATAATATTTATTTTATTTTGTCACATAATGACTGAAAAGTAAGAGTATTCTAATCTTCTTTTACGCAATGTAATTACTGGAAAGGTAAATAAATAATAAACAAATAGAATAGCTTCTAGTTAATAGCAAGTACTATTTCGCTTGCCTGGTAAAATGAACGTTTTATCACCTTTAAACCGTGAAGATTAATAGCTCCTTTTCTTCCAAGCGAAGAATGATTGTCTTTTTGCCTTGAAGATCGTTTAAAATGAGAAAGAGAGAGAGAGAGAGAGAGAGAAATAGAGAAAAAGACTGTGCAACCACATGAATTCTGCGATGTGCTTTCCCGATCTTTTTTTATTTCGTTTGCAATTGGTGCAACATGGTGCAATGTTAAGCAACGTATAATTGCGGTCGCGACCTGCTGCCTCAACGAAAGCTTCCCTCACGATCGATGACTACTATTTTAAACCGGGAAATAACCGGAAAATTTTCTCACTCTGATTCAAATCAGCATGAATCGAGTCATCATACACAATTCATTCTCGACATGTCCCCTCTTGTTTCACTCGAGAAGGTGCAATTTTCTCATACATAAATACACGTCTCAATCATGTCGTGCATTCATTTTATGTGTCACTTATAATTAGCTACGCAGATATTAAACGGTAAATTTTTCTTCAAAATAAGAAGGGAAATTTTTTGAAAATAATATAAGTAATTGGTACAAGTTTTGGTAGTTCGCAGTTTCCTAATTTCTATTTTCATAATAGAAAACTTTAATCGTACACTTATTGAAGAGTACCAATATGATGTAGATCAAACGTCCCCTTAAAGCGCACATTGACCTAATATTGCGCCACCATTAGCAACATATGTGACACATAATCATGCCCTGCATGCTTTTGTTAGGGTCAAACATCCCCTAAGACAGTAACTTAGGATAAGAAGAAGAATTATTATACGAGTTATGATACATAGGGTACCTATCTATGTATTTGGAAAATTCAATTTTTTCCGGTGTCGACTTTAAGCATTGAACTGGTGCTAACCAAATAATTGATCGTTCTGATGCAACAAAGAGTTTTGAAAATATAATTAAATCGGAACTATCAAACTGAAAGTTTCTCCTCTTTATTAATACATACATTTTTTTCCCTTGGAAAAAAACTTGTGTGATAACATAATGGTAATAACGAAAATGCAGAGCCTGGAAAAAAACATATATGAGATTATGAGGCGAGAATAAATGACCGTAACTAAGGAGAAAAATACCCGAACGTCTCCCGTTTCCCAAGGTTGAAGTTCAATCCAGGGGGCATGCATCTGTCGAGCCTTGTCTTTTGCTCCCTGAGAAAAGTTTCTGGAAAATTTCCAAAGTTCAATCTATCTCTGTTTTCCAAGTAATGTGTAAGGCATATGAAAGCCTAAAGTGAGGAAAAATTTCTAATAAAGAACTAACTGGAAATAATTAAATAAAAGGTCCTTGACAGTTCATTTCTTCAGCTTATATGGTTACAAATTATATGTCACCAATCGTTATATGCCAACGAGGGTATGACCATTGCGAATCTGTCCTAATGAATTTCAAATAAGATTGAGAAGCTTTCTCTTCCTATTAGAGAAGTGTTCAAGGCACCCTGGTCTTGCCCTGAATTTGACATACGTATATAATTATTGTTGAGGAAATCCTTTTTCGTCAAACTCAATGTATGCAGTATCATCGAAATATATTATACAATTATACATACATATTCCTGAAGAATACTTTTGGTCTCTTATGCAAATTCCCACCCACCAAGTGGAAAATTTCCATCAAATAAAATCGTTTTAATTTCCATTCTTCTTTCTCAATGGAATATTCAATTGTTAGAAGTTTATATTGAACTCCCTAAGGTCCATATTTTAAAATAGAAAATTCTTCAAATGTCTGGTTTCACAGTCTGAAAATATTCTATTAGCATAAGAATATAAGAGAAAATGGGAAGAACGAGGGGCAAAAATAAGGAATGTGTGAATTTCGAGGAGTTTTCAGACCCATGACACTTGTCCACACTTTGTATAAAATATCTAAAATTCGAAAGTTTAAAGTCTAAAGAAGTTTCGAAGAGCTCTAAAGCATTTTAATGAAATCATATTCTGAATTTTAAGCGATATTCAGAATTATGATAATTTACATTAGATGCAGAATCTAAAATTTATAGCTCACGCGATACTCGTGAGGAATTCCCTACAGTATCAAGTTTTATTTCAGTTTTATAAATAAAAATGGGAATTGCAAAAACTTTTCATTTTTGTATAAATAACTTTATTTAAGTTTTTAATTCAGCTGAAGAATTTCTGGATTCTGCAGTCTAAGGATGGGCTATCGCTTTACGTAATACGGTGATGATCTTCTCATAGGGAGAAAATGCAATGGCAATTAGAAATTAAAAAGTATATGCTTTCCCAAGGCTCGCGACTAGCTTACACAATGGATGTTATTGCTATGTAACATTCGCAAACGTATATAGTTACATAGTACAGTGTACATCTTTCATGGTGGTGAATTGAGGTCACGTGGAAAAATATCTATGAGCTGACGATGCTCAACTCTGACAGACACTTCAACGACCATAGTCATAGATTGACCTGAATGATAGTGAGAGGTTGCGAAAAGGTAGTTAAGGGTCAACTATATACTCAAGTCATTTTACACATTTCTTACAAGCTAAATATTTTAAATTATTCGATGCAATATTTTCCAATAGTCTCTTTGAAATTGACCCTTCAGTACAGGGTGGCCACAAGATTCAATCTTTCAATTTTTCAATTTTCAGACAAACTTCCTTGAAATTATTAAAAAATTTTTTTACATCCCAAAATTATTAAAAATCTGTTAATTTCTAAAATCTGTAATTTCTTATTATTGTTAATAGATCAATGTCTATTTTCCCTGTCAAATACTCGCAATTCCCTGATTTCCCTGATTTCCTTACATATGTGGCCACCCTGCTTCACCTTGCAAAACAATTATTTATTTCAAATAAATTCCCCCCAACCTCTATCAAATAAATTCTCGGTAATCCGAGTGCAAATAGTTCACGTGAAGTGCAAATACCAGTTTCATAAAAATAAAGAATACTTTTGATATCGCAGAGCAATTATTTGATCGGTGTGGGACATCCTCACAGCAACTTGGAAATTCTGAGAAGGTGATATAGTTTATGCAAATATTAACATGAGAAGTTCAAGTTATTCGCCGTGTGAGTAACTCGCATTAAAGATAGCAGTTATCTTTATGCAGAAGCGTCAAAGGCTTTAAAAAAATTGTTGACTTTTTACCAATCGACGTACGCGTGTGATAGAGGTAAAGCGGGATGATAGGCAACATGATAGAAAACGTTTGCACTGAAGGATAAAAATACTTCCATGACCTGTATAATATAGGGTAATAGGTATAGTGATTGGCTACCTTTGACAATGATTGGTCTCTTCAAAATGATCATATATGTATTAAAAAATATTGATAAGGATGGCCAATCATTGTACCCATTACCTTATACAATATGTGATTAATATCTAAAAAAAAAAAAGCTGCATAAATATTAAGGTGGAGTGAAAAATTCTAAAATCAATTAAGCTAAGTTTATATCCAAATTTATAATTAAAAAACTCGATGGTTCTTTTAATTTCCGAATGAACTGTATAGCTTAACTTTTTTGAGTAAATATGTTCATTCTAGGTTCATTCAAGCTTTTTTATGTACAAAAGGACTTAATAGCTAACTCTACAGCTGAAGAAAACAGGTATGTTTACACTGCAAACATTTCAGTTCAATAACAATATGTACATATTTTATAGGAATGTGGATATTCGAAAAGGCTGCCAATTATGTGGGACTTTATAAGATCCGAGAAGATTCTTTTTTAAAAGTAGTTGTCTGACCAGAGTTTTTATCTATTTATCTCGGACCAGCAGGAGACCAAGGCACTTGTCCAATTTTTGTCTGTCGCAGGCCATAGATGTTGTCAGCATGAAGATGGTTTTTCACATGAAAGGATAAAAGGTCCGAAGACAAAAAGAAATAACAGAGAGCTATATACCATCTTGTCGACAGATTTCGTAATTGGTTAAGCGTTAAGATGCAGATCTTGTCAGAATACACTGATATGCTTCATGAAAAATATTTTTTGGTTTCGGAAGAATACAGCAAATATTCGGCTATACAGAGCTTTATTGTTTGACTTTCCGTGATTTTTTTCAGATTTATTATGGATGATGTGGCCGGCGACAGGCACATTTTTAGGGAGGGGTTCAACGATTGCAAAAAATAGACGAGAAAGGGATAAGGAAAGGGAAGAAAAGAGTGATCGATCGTTCGCATATGACACGACTTGGCCACTTGCCATTCCATCCACCGTTTCCGGTGGATATACGTGACGGAAATTACACCTTCCGCGTGTTACTTCAAAATTGTTGGACTATCCGGTGTAATTAGATGCAGGCGACGCGCGTGCAGTCAGAGATAACAAAAGTGCCAATAAATCTGTCCTACTTAAAAACTTACTAACAATTTTTAATTGTAAATTATCCTGACCCCTTAATTTACCTATTAATTTGAAAAGGGTCGAATTAATCAAATTAATGGCAGGTAATACTGCAGATGGTTGAAAAGTTGAAGAATTATTTTTCACGCTAAAAAAGAAGATGGAGGGAAGTTTACAGTAAATAAAGTAGACGTTTTCATTTAATAATTTACTTTAGTAAGCAGTTCTATCAATTACATAGTTTAAAATTACTAATTCACAGTTCTAAACAGGGCAACTTTGGTCAAGTGGGATATTAATATACTAATACTAATTGATATTACTTCACAACTAAATAGTTTTATGATGATGGGGTAAACGAAAATTTATCACGTATTTCTCAAAGGGGGTCTAATAAATATCACTATAGCTAGACAACCAGACAACCACACGAACCCTTATAGAACGCTAGGCTTTGTGTGGTTTGCTGGTATAATTGGAGTGAGGATTTTTGGTCGATTGCAGAATTTCTTGAAGCACGAGCCACAGGAAGAGGCAAGACCACTTGCCAGTCGACATGAAGGTATACTGAAATCGTACGTCTGGTTCCTCACCTGTCGAGAGCATGTACTTGTGTTAATTGCCAACTGCTGTGCAGCGTGGCCGTCATTTGGACGAAAACTTCTTTCGGCCTCCTTTGCGGATCCCTGCGGGATCCTAATTTTGCTGAGTAGAAAAACAGCCTGATGTTCCACTGTTCTTTGGTCTCTGTAACTTTGTGAGCCTGTGTGAACTAGTTCTTTGAGAAATTTGTCAGATCATTAAGTTTAGGGCGAGGATCTTGAAACGCATTAAGGCATTAGGAATTTAGGATAGAGAGAGAGAGATGAAAATAAGAAGAAGACGACCATAAGTAAGTCAGTGTGTGACTGTGAACACCCCTAATGAAAGTCTCTTGAAGTCAAGACTGCTTTACAGCTTTACAGTGAACCACAGTTTGTAAACTATAAAATATGTACAGCACGTGGGGTGCTGCCTCTCGAGAGTCCCATGAATCAGGCCAAAATGGCTTGGGGTAATAGTCGCCAATTCGGTAGTATAAAATCGTCTCTCAAGTTTCCAGATTTTAAGTTCAAAGACCCGACAAGGGGAGTTTTATGTTTTTATTTGATTTCAGCCATTGAATTTTCCAGATGATTTCAAGAAAATTTATTCAACAGGGGGCTCTTTTTATTCTTTGGATTTTAAATTTGATAGTTACATTTTATGATACAGAAATAAAGTAAGAAGAGAAACATCAAAATAAATGAACTGTTCGAATTAATAATGTTTATGGTTTGAACTCTCAAGCACAGGCTGACTTAGCAAAATCGAGAAGTGTCGGACAAAACTTGATTGTTTTTTTTTTATAGGAGTCAAGTTTACTTGGTTAATTGATTGAGAACGTACATTTAAAAATTAAAGGACATTTTAAAAAATGTAACTGTCTATTTCTCTGAAAGGTTGTGTTGGCTTCCAGTTTCTGACTTCCGCAGAAGCGTTTAAATGCCCTAAATCGTGAAGAATTGGTAAAATAAATATAGGGCTGTTCTCGAAAAGATTTACGAGTCTCAAGGTCAAGAAGAGGAGGAGTTGAACTAATTTGAGAATATTCTTTTAGTTTTTGATCTACGGTTAGTTAGTGGGGCGACCTTGCATACTGGCGTCAGGATTAAGTCACATTTAGGGTGTAAAACTATTTTTAGGCAGGTTTTATTTTTGGCTTAAAGGTAGTGTTATGTTATGCAGATATTTTACTTTCATTTTAAGTTTCTTAGAAATTATACTCTTCGTTGTAAAGTTTTGTTGAGTTTTAAAATAAGATGCTAAAATGTAATATTTCTGCAATTTAAGCATTATCTAAAGAATGTAATAAAGGACCAAAAGACTAATTAGTAATTACTAGAAAAAGACCGTTAGCTGTCTTTTTCCTACGAGCTTTCACTTTTCAGGTATGAGAAATTTCAAATCGAAGTATTTGGGTATTTGCAAAGTAAACACTGGAGTTTTACTATTGTACCTGAACCCTGGGGTCTAGGAATCTTGCTGTGTGATTCTTGCTGAGTCCAACCCAAGGTCCAAGCTTAAGTCTTTCTGCATCTAAAAATCTGGCGTCCAAATGTTGAGACTTATATCATTTTAAGTTTAACACTCACTAAACGTTTATCTTTTAGATTTCAAATCTGCAACTTTGGCACAACCTTGAAATATTTGAATAATATTGGCTGCTATAGAGGTTGACCACGGAAATCTTGTGGGAAATTCAAAAGGGTGTCAAAGTGACAATAGCATTTTGACGTAACTTCTTTCTTGGGCACGCAATAGGAATCTGCTTCTCTTTCAAGAGCGTTTCAGGAATTTTCACTAACAAATAGTTCCAAAAATTCCGGAAAATTTGCGTCAATTGGCAGGCTCAACAGTTGTAGGAAAAATTCCCAAAGAAATGTTTACATTGATAATACGTAAAAAATGCAATGTTTCTTCTAAGTAAGAAGTTATTAAATGAGGGAGATATTTCCCAAAGAACATTATCAAATTCATGTGGAATTATTTCTCTACAACTCGTGCATAAACTTCGGTAAAATTCAGATTAAGAGGGTGTTCGCCCCTTATACCGAATACGTAAAGGGGTTAGCCGAAAATTTCTTCTTGGAATCTGTGTTTGCATATGTTAGACTTCTAAGGGCTTGAACTCGCTTTTAACCGGACGGGTTCACAACAGCAGCTTTATTCTTGCGAAGACAAAGTCGAATTTCGGTGAGACAAAAGGCTTTGTTGCACCCGGTCGAAATAATTCACAACAAATCGTACATGAGAGAGAACGTGGCACGCGATTCGGAGTGTGTTTCGTACGTCTTCCTCGAAGAAATCTTCTCCTCCAGGGCTTAAAATCAAAACACCATAGTAAGGCGGAATGGCAGGTGCTTGGAGAGAACAAGAAAAAATGAGGATGAGGAGGAGGAGGAGTTTCGAAAGAAAGAAAAAGAAAATCATCGGAGGACTCCTTCGCGATGTGATCCTACCCAGCGATAATGGCCAAGGTAGACGCGTGCCAGCTGGTAATGCTTTCGAATTCGAATTTTATTCCTTGCGCGAAACCAGAGGGACGCAATCTGAGGGCAGATGCTCACCACCTTACCTCGTCTTGGTGCCGATTTGACTTGTAAAAAATTCCCCTCTGGTGCTTGCACGTAGTATTTATTTACAAGAGTGCAGGACCATTGCCGATCGTATAGAAAGTTGCGCCTGCAACAGGAGGTCTTCGCTTTATACTGTGAACTTCATTTATTTTGGAAGAGCCTGGTACGTTCTGGTTCTGTCAAAAGTCGATTTTTATAAAAACTTGAAGGGCGGAGGAGATAAAAAAGAACATCGCCCTTCTCATGGCAGATTTTCGACAAATGATCTTAGAGACACGTACGTAAATATCCGGCTTTTGAGTAAAGCCTGGTTGATATCTTGGGCAAACATCATTTATCTGGAAGTTTTTCAAATCTTTTCTATTTTTCTTGATCTATATTCTAATGTATGAATTTATGAAATTTTTGTGTGTTTCATATTTGAGACTTAATTGGGTTTTAACTAAATTTTTCTTTTCCACACTTTCTTCAAGAATAGTTATTAATAATTTCAGAATAAAAATGTATGTGAAATATTCGAATATATATCACCACACTTAAGGGAAAAAGTTTATCATAAAACCTGTTAATACGTGTCACACAATTATTGTAATTTTTTATATATGAAGTTACCGCATGTTTATATTGTTTACATTAGCACAACATAAATTATGCATATGTAAATAATTCGTAAATTTTAAAGAATCAACTGTTATCTTGCTTACAATACACATGAATAAAAAATGTAAAAAGTTAAAAATTTAATTAATTCATAAGTAACATGTAAATATACGCAAATTTGGTTCCTTCCACGAAACAGGCTGAATATGTTACATTTAAAAGTAGGCGATCAGTATTTACGGAAACTGCCTCGTCAGTCTTCATGAAACGCCTCTTTTTCCTATATTCATATATAAGTACTCAGTTTCACAAAGTTTCACTACTATTTGCAACAATCATTATAGGAATCACAATGAACAGAACTGAATACAGCATATATTTCGTTTCTTCTAATGCTTTCATCTTATTTCTTAATTCCTTCATATTTTATGTTTAAACTGTATTTAATGGCCAGAAAATAGCAGTTAATGACTAGAAGATCTAGCAATTTTATTTATATACGAATAGGGGAATAGGAAGATCATTTGCTGAGTAATAAACGCTTTCAAATGGCCGATTCACCCCATGCTGAAAGCGTAAATTGTAATTAAGAATTTTTCAGGACTTGTCTGCTCTTCTAATGTGTTCTGATGAAAGAATTAATCAAGATTCCCGAAATGACAGGCATATAATCACGTCTTTATCATCAATTATAAACTGTCATTTGCATTTAAAATTAAATTGTACATATTACAATAAAAATGCCACATTGTTTTCAATAAAAATTTTCTATCACTTATATAAACCTTCCTTTATTTTCCTGATAGCTTTCTTGATTTAGTGATTTTATATAATAAAATAATCATTGGAAATATTTCAAAACAGCTTTTTCAGCTTTTTTATAAATGGGTGAGAGCAGATATAACAATCTGGGGTCAAGGAAAGAATATTCGAATACATTATTTTTCCACTGACAAATGATAGTAATTCAGCTTCCGAATAAATTGTGTGGAATCAGTATATCGAATAATTTCCAGATTTTTGCTTCATTACACCCATAAAGCTATTGATGATTCAAAATAGGATTTTACTAAGTAAGGAATCATCAATTTTATTGAATGATAATAATCACTGACCCTCGAAGAATCTGAGGCAACATCCCCCTAAAAATGACAAATTCTATAATAAATGTCGAATAAATGAGATTAATTTATTTTCAAATAATGTCTATATACAATATCTATATACTATATACAATAAAAAAAAATAGAAACATAAAAGCTTTTACTGATAAATTGCGCTACATATTTAAATTTAAAAAATCGTTTGATTACTTTGTTTCGCAGTTTTTTTTTTATCAAGAGTCGTAAATTATATGTTCATTCTCATCCTTGAACTGGACATGCATACATCAGTCTTTTCTGAAAATAATATCTATATATATTTCCTGTATGTCGCTCTCCACCGTACAATTAATACAAGTAACCAGAATGAATTGCATACATACATACGTAGAAAATTTACAATAAATTTCTTTCTTGATAGAGGGTAGGGTAGGTAGGAAGTAAGCCACTGTAGTATATGTGAACGTACATACACAGTACATTCGATGAAAAGGATATAAAAGCGAGGAGTTTACAAAGAACGATCTTAGCCCCATGTTCACCATCCGAATCGATTTTCTGCTAATTCAAGTATTTGTGTGCCCTGCAGTTTCCTAAATCTACAGAAGTTTCATCAAAAATATCCTTATACCGCAAGACTAAATAAAACTCTATAAAAGTAATTCAGATGCCAACAATATCTAATATGAATTTATTTATAAATGAAGAATGAGAATTTATTTCATTCATTCTATATTTCAAAGTTTATATATCACGAGTTCCTATTTAAAGTTTAAACATTAAAATTAACAATTTTCAAAATATAGGCAGCACTATTAATATTATATTATTAGAAGAATGCTGATGTGCCATACGGCTGTGCATTAATATATTTTCTGAGATCTTATCAAAAGAAATGAAAACATAAGAAGTAAGAAATGAAGGGCAATGAAATTCGAAACTGAATTTGCAAGTAAATAAAAGATTGCGCAGCGGTAAAGGCTGAAAATCATATGCAGTATTGGTTCATAAGAAACAACGCCTGTATGAGATTGATCGCAGGAGGCAGGTGCTAAGAAAGACAGCTGCATGTACTCGCGGTGTTCCTTAAGGTCCTAACCCGTTCGTCTTCATTCTACTCTGGGACCCCTTCGATGTCCCTCGATGCACAAATGATGTCGATTCAAGAGATAGGTGTCCTCCGACTCTCAAATATGTAATCACGGGATGTGCGCTTGGATAAAGTAGAATCCACGAGACCATGTTTTATAGACTCTTCGATATTATCGTCACTATAAAATTACGAGTTTAAAGAAAGAAGATAATTGTATACTCTCATCAAGATAGTGATACTAATACCCATATAATGAAAAAAGTGTTTCAATTTCATGTTTTATTATTTCAACGACTTATAACATAAAGAAATGTAAATTATGCAATGGTTCATCTTCAACGCTTAGAACACTGATGACACTGAGTACTCGATTCTTGTTTTGATTTGTAATTGTAGAATATAATAAATAACGTAATTAAAGGTTTAAAACAATATTTTAATACGCAATTTTTTTTTTATTTGCATGTTTATTCCCTCTTTCTCGTAGACATATATCGCGTGCCGATAAATGCATCAGGAATACTTCATTTTGCGGCAACAGTTGGCGAAGAACGTCAATGCTACCACATACGTTCAAAGGATCTGCAGAAGAATCGAGTTTTAAAGGTGTTGCAAAGAATAAAACCTTGAATTTTAAGCACTCTGTTGAGTCCATACAATTTGGAATCCTCTATATTTTTATATTGTTAGCAAATGTCTAAAATCTAGGGTCCTAAGGTATCAATATCCATCAAACGGATTTTTAGTAGACCACGGATGTCCGAATATTTTTGTATTTATATACTCATAAAAGATTGAAACATTTAGAAACGTATGTCTTCTATATATATATACAATATATCAATAATTGTCAACTGCATGTTAGTATGTAAAGTATTTCAGAGTTGCATTTCGGCCAGCAATTTCATATACGCAGTTCGCTAGTCTTATTTAAGGCCAATTCATTTGGCACGCAAATTTTCATTGTCATTTCAGTGTCTTCTTGCCCCTACATTCAAAGATCAAAATTGAAACAAGGTAGCCATAAATCCTCTTTTTATATTTAAATCTAAATCCTTTGAGTTGTAAAATAAACAATTTTCGATGATGCAATTCTAAAAACACAAAAATAGATGTCTGGTCCAGACATTAATAAAAAAAAATGAAAGAGTCTATAAATTTACGAAGTGCATTCTCCTTCAGATTTGAATCGACAGCGACAGTCATCTCCAACAATAGTACTCGACTCCAGACACTCCAAGTCATTCATATTTCATAGCACAATCCACAAGTTCATCCGCAGGGAAGAGGCTGACTTAATTCTTCTGAGTGGGTCGCGACAGAGGCATCCATATAGAGACTCATAGATGGAAGGAATGAGTGAATGGAAGGAAAGAGTGCTGAGTGTACCTACTCTACTCTGATTTCCACTTTTACCGTTGGTGATCCAAAGATGACTCGGCGAGTCGAATGCAGAGCAAGGAAAATGTCTTTTTCTTCCATCCGTAGTCGTGATTAGGCAAGAAATTTATCCATTAAAACAGCTCGCGTAACATTATACATGAATTTAATGAAGCGACCCTAAGCGAAGGAAAAAAGCGGCGTGAGCGAAGAAATTGTAACGATTAATCACAGGATTATCGTTGCGGTTACAGCGGACACGTGGAGAAAGAGAGCATAGGAGTGTTGAATAAAAGAGGGCAGAAGGTTGCCGATCTTTTTTCTCTCATCCACCTGGATTAGCCGATCCCTGTAAACTATTTGGCTTCGCCCTTGCCACTGTCGCAACTCGCAACCACGGCACGGTCCGCAACCAGGGCCTTTTGACTTGTCCCTTTTCACCTGTGACGCGTTCACCAATCACACCTGGCCCCAGTCAGTTTCCCTTTTTCTCTGCTCTTCTTTCCCGTAAAAACCGTCGCCCTGGCTTCTATTCATTGGCTTGCATTCGCGAGCCACAATGAGCAAAAAAAAAGAAAAAGAAACACTGTATGTTGTATGCGCTTGAAAATTCGCAGGTGCAGAAAGCCGCTGTGTCATCCTTTGCTGGCACTTTTTTCGAGTACCTTAAGCGCTCCCATTTGGGATTAATGACGCCATACACTGTATTGAGTGTACGAATGGCAATTTGGACTCATAGTCTGAAAGGGCTTACGTGTTCGATGACCTGAACTGATGTCAAGTCAAATTTATTGTTCAAAGTGTGGTTTTCCTTCGTTAGTCCTACTGGTCCCGGGTCCGTACGGCCTTCAATTTCTCCTTCTCCCTTCTTTATCTGATTTTTTTCCTGTAGAGGATGCGGGCGCCACCTGCCTACTGTGACCGTGTAAGATATGCATGTAGGCGATTCGAGGACTCGTGCTTGTACAAAGAAAAAGGAGAGATCCAAGTAGTAAACGTAGTAAGGCACCCTCTGGCTCGCGCGATACTTCGATGAATAAGCACTTGACGTGGGAGAGTTGTAAGCGATATCCTTTGCATTAGCATGACAATTTCAATGTAATTAAAGCCCTTTGGCAAGCAACGAGTCCAACTCGTTTCCTCACACACGTGCTGCCTCTGAGCAGGTGCAACTTGCTCAATTATGATTTGTTTCACCACTTTTTCTTAATACTTGGCTCCTGGAGTTTTATGTTTTTTCAACATACTTGTTGCTTCTGAAGACTTTCAGAGATGCACTTTTGGATTCAAGAACCTGTTAATTAAGGAAAGATTGAATTGATTTAAGATTACTTTTATTCGATGGAAACATTCCTTTTTGAGCAAAAAGTAATTTGTTTAATATATCATTGGTTGAATTGTTTGGCTGAAACTTTCCATTGAAGATTGATTGAGTTTAAACTCAAAGCGACTAAAATTAAACGCCTTCGACAGGAAGCGTTCATTTATTTATGAATTCATTTAATTCATGTGAATTAAATTCAATTTCTCGGTATCTTGAATGATACCAAGATGATCAAAGAATAAAATATCTGTAACCTTTTTGATAACTTTTCCTATTATTTTTAAGAGAGTCGTTTCCAATTAATTACTCCTTTCACCACTTAAAACTTGTATATCACTGTATAGAAAACCGGATTTGCGACACGTGTATCGACTGTTTCAAGTTAATGAACGGCATATGTCTGCTAGATGAATAAAAATGTACAAAATGTTATTATTAAATTCTTCTCACTGTATAAAACATGATAAAAAACACATTAAATTAGGTATCAATCCTTAAAATTATATACACGAGTAATGTGAAAGTGAATCTAATTGAATAATTAACCGTTTCTGAGTACAATGATAGGTCTGTCAATCATAAAATTACTTATACGATAAAAATAAGATGACTTCCCAGCATTACATTTCAATGGATCTTTATTTTATTCTCTCTTCATTTGAATTGAAGAAAATACGTTTTTTAGTTAAAATTATTTAAGTAAACATAGTAATGAATGTTAATATTGGCATGTTGAACAAACCATTTTTAAAATACAATTAGTACATATTTTGATAAGACGGAGTTACCATAGAAATTATGTTTGTGCTTCCATCTAGTGAGTGATGCTTTCATTTGAGTACGCTGTGTCAAAATTCACCGGTTTACCTACTATTTTATTTAAAGACATCCGTTAAACAGTGAAAAAAAATATTAAAATATCAAGGAAACATTTCCAAATTCTACGTAGAAATCTACTGAGATTTTTTCATTTGGAATAACATACTTATTAAAAAAGATGTAATGTTAAATAAGGAAAGAGATGTTTTTAACTTATAATTTTTATTTAGATTTCCAAAATAGATTCGATTCTTACATTGATCTAGAACTGTTCAGTTTGAAGACGTGAAAAATTTAAAAGTAATTTAAAATACAATAGTTCACATATAGAAGAAATAAATGATAATGTAATAAAATTATAAAATACTCAAAATGAGAGTCAATTGGCAGCCAGTGATTGTACTTTCAATTATTATGACTACTTGTTTCAGACTTTTATTGATGATAACAGAATGTTCGATGTCACAGCATTGTTAATATAAATGGAAGAGCGTATTCTACATGAGGTGGTAATAGATCTTGAAACTCTTTGCATTCAGCAGACAGTTTCCAAAGTCAAGCTCCCATTCAAAAAAATTGATATTGACATTAACAACTTACAATAATGTATTTTAACAGGTATATACAAAATATATAGACAACAATAGTCAAGGACTGTATAAACAGTGATTTCAGACGTAGATATTTCGATAATGTTCTTTTATAAACAATTATTTAGAAAATAATTAAAAACCTTAATCAAAGTCTACACAGATCAAAACTTTTCCTTAGTACAACGTAAGATTTTACCAATCCTTCCTATATTTATGTCAGGTATTGTAAAAAAAAAGCTGCATTCTTCTTCTTTTCAAAGATTGAATTCTCCAAATTAAAATCTATTCTTAATTTCATCATCTATTGTTTTTGAGATGAAGCAATAAATTCTGACCATGAAGCTAGAGCTTTAAATTTTGGATAAGTGAAGTTTAAGCATAAACCGCAAAACATAATAAAAAGAACGGCGAAATTGATGATGAATAAACGCATCGTTAGATGAGTGAAACGGTTTTCATATAAATGAAACCAACATTTTCGAAACTGATGATGAATAAATATAACATTGGGTGTATTAAATGAATGTGTTGCGTTGCAACAATGTTTTTAATATGTATTTTTTTGTAGTTATAGAATTTAAGAATCTTTTAATCTCAGAAGATTTTATGCTTCTTCGGGGAAATACTTTTTTTTACAAACAAAATCGAGTGAAGTGAATTATTTCATTCTGATGATCCAGATCAAAAGCGTTTGGCCACGCTTGATTGTCCCGAAATTTTAAGATTTAGCGATGCTATGTATCAAAAGATTGCTACGTGCATTAAGGGTTTAAGGGACCGATATATTCAAAAGAAACCAGTGTTATGCGTTGAGGAGAGTGGTGTAATTAGGATGGGATGTGGTTTAGTATCTGAACCAGTCGATGTCTTTAATCATCCATGCTTTATCACAAACCTAGTGATTGGTAAGAATCAGAACATTGTTTATCCATCTTATTCACCAATGTCTACGGCTCAATACTCCTTTAGACCATCAGGGGATGGGGATAATTCATTTGGATCTAGAGTATTCTGTCGACTATGTAAGAGAGAGTATCCAAATCTTCAGTTTGCGTTATTATGTGGAATTAGATGTGCATTATTAGAAGAAGTTTTTGTTAATCGACATTATCATGAGCAAGTATCTGAGGAAGATATACGAGTTAGCGTTCTCAGGAGTGTTGATCTGATTCGCGAAGCAATTGATGGTCCCGTAAATTCCAGTTTAAAAATCAACTATGCTAGTTTGATTTGTGGAGTGTTACCAACTGAGGTTCCATACTATAAAACTATCTCGTTCGTGGGACGTAAGCGACAGATTATTCAGAATATGAACGTCGCAGGAGAGTATATTATTTACAAAATTTCAATTATATTCTGATGAATAAATTTGACGTTGCATGTTTTAAATGAATGGTGTACGAATTGTTAAACAAAAAATCTTTTAATTTTTGATGATGAATAAATTTAACGTTCGATGAGTTAAGAGTGAATTAAAATTTTTTAGTGTATAATTCACTTTTCACTATTAAAATAGTGTATTAAGGGGCTTTAAAGTGTTAAAAATATTTTTAACGTAATTACGATCGAATTTTATTCAGGAAAATATGAACAGAATTATGCATGATTATTAAGAAAAATGTTAATCCTTAAATTCATTTGGTTTTAATACAATCGAGTTTTACTCAAGAAAAGAAATTATTTTTAGTCTGTTTATTAGGAAATAAGAGCCAAGTCACAAAAGTTATATAAAATTAATTAAGTTTAATTTTAAATAAAATAAATAAGAGATTATACCCTCCTTTTTTGTAAATACGATTTAGTGTTATTCAGGAAAAAGTTAAGTTAATTTAATGAGATTAAATAAGTAAATTAATTAATTTTACTTTTAAATAAAATACATTAGGGATTATACCCTCTTCTTTTTTAAATACGATTTAGTGTTATTCAGGAAAAAGTTAAAAGTTAATTTAGTGAAATTAAATAAGTAAATTAATTAATTTTACTTTTAAATAAAATAAATCAGGGATTATACCCTCTTCTTTTATTAATACGATTTAGTGTTATTCAGGAAAAAGTTAAGTTAATTTAATGAGATTAAATAAGTAAATTAATTAATTTTACTTTTAAATAAAATAAATCAGGGATTATACCCTCCTTTTTTGTAAATACGATTTAGTGTTATTCAGGAAAAAGTTAAAAGTTAATTTAGTGAGATTATATAAGTAAATTAATTAATTTTACTTTTAAATAAAATAAATCAGGGATTATACCCTCTTTTATGTTAAATACGATTTAGTGTTATTCAGGAAAAAGTTAAAAATGAAAAAGGGAATTTCAGGGTGCCAAATCGGAATGAAAATATTATAGATTAAACGCTTACCGACTTTTTAGATAATTACGATCGAGTTAAACAAAAGAAAATTTTCAATTAATAGAAATTTAATTTAAAATAATGTTAATTCATTAAATTTAAATTCACCTTTTCGAGTTCAGATATTTTTTTATAGCGTATCAACGCAAAAAATAGAGATATTGCAGTCTATCTCGGGCCCATTTTTTTTTACTATGAAAGTTAAGATTTTAAGGAATTTTTTTAAAGTCAATTGTTACAATATGAGATTTGGAGAAACTTATTTGTAACGTATCATTCACGAAATATATGTCAATGGCTCTATTATACAATATTAATTAAAAAATCAATTCTTTTGAGCAATTAAAATTACTCAAAAGTATGACATGAGTTTTATAGATCTGAATTAAATTCAGATAATAAGTTAATGAATGTATGAATACATTCATATACGAGTATATGTGCTCGCATGTAATCTTTTTTTTCAATAGTAATAGTACACGAATGTGTGTATGTTGCTCTGGGGTGGTTTACTCCAAGATAAGGAAGATATTATTTTGATATTCTCTAGCTTCTTTGGTCGCAAAATAAATTGAATTTCAAATTTTATAGGCATCATTTTTAAATACAGTACTTGACATTTACAAGCCAAAAGTTCCTTTACTTTAATTATCCCTTTGATTTGTCTTTAATTTTGTATTCCATACTAACAGAACAAAATTTATGTTGCAAAACTGCCATGGGTATAAATTCATCCCTAACAAAGAAAGAATTAAGGACAGATGTTGTATTGAACTTTATGATGGATTTGTACCTGAGTTTGGTCGGTAATTTATGGCTGACCTTCAAGTAACTTTGCAGATTAGAATAATCCTCAGGGGGTCGATTTTGGAGATTCTTTGATGAAGGAACAGATTTTAAGCTGAGGCAAGCATTAGACACCTTACTGGGAAATTTTATGACATCCTTCTGAAATTGGTCCCTTCACTGAATACCTAAATATCCATATTTCTTATTAGTATTATATTATAGTATATAACAAAGCATTTGGTAGGAGAATATTTTCTTCCATATTTATAAGTTGAAATATCTGTATTTTGAAATGTTTATCTAATTTGATATAAAGTGTACATTTATATGTATACAAGTAGGCACAAATATTTACTGTGAATTTGAATAACGGTCAGTTTCAAATTATTTATCAAAGATGGCTGACGACAAAGAGTTATGCAACTGACAAAAAATTAATTTTCAACATACCTCCAATATTTAAATTTCCAGTTTTAGTTTGGCATTTGAGCAACAATAAAAAGATGAGCTTCTCACTATCAAATTTGATCCTTTGGTCTTCAAGTAGACGTAAAGGAAACGTGTTTGAAGTTCCGCCATGATAGTCCTTTCAGCTTCCACGCCAGAATTAGCCGGAATGCAAAACACGTTGCTTTATCAAAGACAAACTGGATGTGATTTCCCCTTTTTTGCACTCATACTACAACAAAAATGAAAGTAAAATTTATAAAATATTGTTAAATAATTGTGAGAGAAAAATTATTTATAGCAATTTGATTTTTGTAAGCTTTCCAGCAAGAATAGGACATGCTTTGATATTTATATTAGTGAATAAATTCCGTTTTTCAAGGTTTAATCATTGAAACAATGTCCACAAAATAGAAACAAAATAGATAGAAATGTAAAAGTGTGTTTAAGAATCGTTTTACTTACGTATTTGATGTAAAGGTTCCATGTTTCTGCTTCCACATGCAGAAATGGAGATTATGGGAGAATGACTCACAGACCCACAGTCACAGCAGAGCTCACGGCTCACGCCTCACTGAGAGTCAGATAATGAATGGCGCCCACGAATGGCGCCGATGGCCAGTGTTGCCAGATTCCCATCCAAAAAAGTCGCCAGTAGAGGACGCAGGAGTAGCCCAAAAAGCGCGAAGTTTCAAAACCCCAAATAGCATATATACATATATAGTTTAAATAAAGAATGTAGGATAGCCCAAAAATAGCCAATTGAATTTCATAAGTAGCCCAAATGGCGATTAATCGCCGCGATAAAATTTGAGTCGCCAAACAGTAGATTGTAGTAGCCCAATCGGCGATTAGTAGCCCAATCTGGAAACACTGTCGATGGCGGAAGGCGGGACTGCGGGAGTCAGTTGAATCATGCGCAAACGGTAGAGAATTGAAAGGCGGCATGAAGCTAATAGCAGGGTTGTGTAAGTAAAGTACCTTAGGTAAATTAAATGGTTTTTTACAGTAATTTACTATGTATTATATGTTGAAAATATAAAATTCATATATAGGATTGGTTTTGTGCAAAACCGTGAGGGTGGGAGAGATAGTAGTAATGGTGCGTCTCTCTCACTCTCAGGGTTGCGTCACATGGTTCCGAAATGCGTTGCGTTTTTGCGTAAAAGAATAAGAGTGAGAAAGACGCACTAATACTACTATCTCTCTCACTCTCGTGGTTGTGCACAAAAACGTAACGCATTCCGGATCCATGGGATGCCACCCTAGTCGGTACTACGGTCGGTACTGTTGGACGCTGTTGGTATATATTAATATTTGGCGGGAAACTTTAAAAATGTTAACTTGATAGAAAACTTAAAAAAAAGTTATAAAAAAATTTGAATTATATTCTTTACTGCTATGATTATTTTGAAGAAGTATAAATTTAGAAACATGCACAGTGCTTTCTTACACGTAATATTGCTATATTTTGAGAAGGAAAAGTAATAGTAACATAACTTCTATTGATTATACCATGAACAGCACAGTTTTTAATGTACGTCACGAATATACATATAGGGTTTCAAAAAAAATAAATATGAAAGCTAGTAATTAGATTTTTCAGAGTTTGTATAACGATTTATTGACGGAAAAGATGAGATAACTTCCGTCCCAGTAATATTTTTGTCTTACATTTTTAAATAAGTAACTATATTTATCAGTTCAGAGTATTAATTTGTTTGAATTATTAAAAACTTCGCTAAAGCCTTTGAAAAATAAATTTTTAGTCTCATAAAACACTGAATATTGATTTCGTTGCATTTTATAGCACGTTGAGCACTTAACTGATAAGATGCAAAAACAGTTTATAAAACAATGGAAGGATGCATCTTCTTCTCTGACACTGTTTGTCAGAGCCTGTCATTTTGATCAGAATTATTTTTTCAAATGTCATAAATTTAAAGTAGTCAAAATTTTCCGTAGCGTTACTTTTATATCAGCAAAATGTTAAAAATATTCAAATACGATAAAAGCATGCTATCGAATAAGAATTTCACATCACTCTTTAATTTCGATAAAAATAGAAGCACGATTTGTTATATCAGAAGCGCTTCGAAATCATCAAGTGAGGTTGACAAGAGTCCTTTCAAATCTAGTACACGCATCCTAAAAACAGAAAAAATTGGTCAAGTGAATTTTTGGTGGGTGGAAGGTCTACGAGGCATCTTCAAAAGTTCAGTACTTGAGTCTTCTGTGCAGCAAAAAGAAGTTAGCTTGAAAACTGAAACTATTAAAGGAGGTCCTAAAGCACTGAGGTTGAGAGAGAGGGAAATTATATCTCCCTCGGAAATCGAATCAATTTTTGATGACATCTTTTCTATAAAAGCTCAGCAACGTCAAGATATTATTCCTAAAAGGTTCTTTAATGAAATATTTGTTAATATGAATAATAATAATAATAATTTAATTATTATGAAAAATATGTTTAATGATGAATCCAGCAGATAATTTTGGAGAATTTAATTAAAACTTAACCGAGTTTTTTCTGCAGGGCCGATAAATACTCTGATCCACCTTTGGATGCAATCGAAACGGAGCTTCTCGACTTTGAAAGGACCTTAGAGCCTGAACACAGAGTTGAAGTTGCAGAGCAGTCAATTCCAGAAGTGCGGAAGGGCTCCAATGTAGATAATTGATAGATATCAGTACCCGTTTCAGGAAGTGAAATGCCCTAAAGAGAAAAAACAAGCATCATTAGGTACAAGACTTGAGATACTGAATTTTGATTTCGACTTTTTTACGTGCTTAATAAACCTTCATGCTTAACAAGTGATTCCAAATTAACAATTAATTATTTGAAATATAAAATTATTTAGCCTTTTAGATTTCTGAACTTTTATATACAGAAAAATTTCTTTAACGCTTCCACCTGCTTCCACTTTACTATATTTATTCAGATATTAAACTTTTACTGAACGAAGCAATAAGCCGCGTAAATCCAACTTATGCTACAATCAAAAAATATAAGCCATATTACAGAGCTGATTAAAAAATCTGGAAAAAAATCAGTATTTTCTCTGGTCGAGCCATCTGTTCAGATTGATTGTATGTGTATATTATGACGCTGAAAATAGTTGAGCCAAACGCATATCGAACCACTGTCGACATTATCGTATTGCCTGCATACATAATGAGTGAGCCCATCGATCATGCCAGTTTTGGTCTTGAAGTGTCATTCTCTCTTTATGGTTGCAATTAGGGTTCGGGATTTATGTAATTTAAGAATGGGGATATAATTTGTGTTTATTCGCACCATGGTATCAAATCTCTTAGGGGATCAAAATGTTTCGAAAAAAGAATAGTTTTTAATTACTTGAAGAATTTTATTTAATGATACCTTCCGACATATAATATATAACCATAATTACTTTGGATGTTTAGGATGAAAATATATGATTATTTGAAATGTATAGGTTTTTCAGACGTAAATCTAGATTAATAACCTTCTATCAGTTCAGGGTCACAACAATCAAATTACTGAATTATCACATGAATAAATTTGTTAGCAAAAAATTGCATCTTTAGATAATGAAAAATATGAAATATAAATAAATATAAATATAAATATTAATAAATTCCTTTATTAATATTTATAATTATTTTACGCTCGCAATATTAAATATTTTTTGCTAAAACTAGGCCATTACCTCCGTTTCATTAATCATTGCGAACGTAAACTTGGGGAAATTAAATTGCTCTTATGGTAAAATATCACATGCCCTTTTGCGCAAGTAATTTCTTTAATTTGTTAATTATCCTAAAAAATAAAACATTTCCATTTTTTTCTCCAATTAAAAAATGGTTAATTTCACCCTTTCCAGACATGGAGTCTGACAAAAGAAAGAATGGATTCGTGTGAAAACTGAAAAGGCATGTTTTTCAACTAGTGCCGAGATCAGTGGTGAAACTAAAATCTTGTCTGTCACTCCAATGTGGAACCCTCGAGGTAATAGCAGAGGGGGAATCAGCTGACTGAAGAAGGGCTGAGAGGGGTCGCGTCATATAGTGAAGTTGGGGCTCGAGTCTTGCGCTCCTACATGAAACCTACACCACTCTTTGATAGTCAAACGTCAGCTGCCGAGCTGCGTGCTTCATGAAATCTCATTTGTGGATTTTCCAATCAGTCAAGCAAAGTGCATTCATAAAATTTTTATAAATTCCGCCTTCAAATAATAAATGTTTCATATAATTTCAATTGAATTTTAATTAAATGCAGAATTAATTCAAATATAAAATATACAAGTACATATACAAATATTTAGGACCTTAAAAAACAGAAGATAAATGCAACTTATCACTTACAGTCGGTAGCACGCGGATGATAACGTTATCGCATGTGGAGATCAAGTGCTTCTTGCAATTCGAGAGTAAAATTCTCTTTCTTAAAGTAATAAATTTGAAAAAAAATCGAAAATATTAATGAGAATGTAAAAACACTATTGAGTTATAAGTTGATAAATTGGGGCGGAAGTTTGAATCAGTTGTGTGTAGAGGACAGTATAAAATTATTCTTTTAAAATCAGGAGTGCAATTAACTCTGCTTTGCTTCATCCTTGAAGTCAATTTGCTGTTGACTCATGCTGCGGGTCGCACAGTTTCTTCAAAAGGTAAATAAACTTCAGTCTTCACTATTATAAATCTGTTCATTCAGCAAAAGTGATGAATGAAATAAGAGAATTCGGTGCTTTGTATACAAAAATTAGTAATATCTGCAAGTATTTTTTTTTCTTTTGTTACTTATATACTTAATTAGAAGTAGGTGGAAATAATTATATGAACTAATACTATAAGCATACGCGGAATATGGACAGAGAATTAAATCATTTCTCGGACACATAATATAATTTATGTAGGTATGAGACATTCCATTATGCTGATCTATCATTAAATGTATTGTATATAAAGAACCTGTTACCTGTTCTTTGTTTGGTATTATGATTAGATTGCAAGTTCTTGCACAAAACAAATTTTTTAATTTCTCTCATCAACTTTTCTTACTTTCATTAGGAGAAACATTATTTTAATAATAATAACAGGATGATTGTTAAAAGGAAGTTGAATTTTCCGTTACTCCTGTTTTCTTTTTGCAAATTATGTTCCTTATCACGCGACGGAGAAAACCTGCGCATAATAAACAACCACTTTGCATAAGTATGTACAGAATATATATATAGTATATAGATTTAGATTTGTAAAGGTGAATTGTTACATTTTAATTCAATGGCGTCACTAGTTTGGAAGAAGGAATTTCACCCTCATTAATTGCTCGATCTTATCTAATATCATGAGTCCCTGGTGTGTGACCTGGAGAGGAAGTTTTTAATCAGGTAGAATAAACATATCCTAAAGTGGTTTTATACCTTTTACACATGAAATTGCTATAACTCGTTAAAAGTTACCTGAAGAATAATTACTATATTAAATTAATATATTTTAATTGAGCAATACGACTATATATATATATATTCTCATGAAGTGAAGACGTAATGAGAACTTAATGCTTTAAAAGTTAATATAGGTCTCAGATTACTCCAGCTAGAAATAATAACGTTATTTTGTTGAAAAGAATCAGGGCATGATGTAAATATTACTATTAAAGCTATTATATTATGAAAAAGTAAAGGAGAGCATAAAATGTCTAGGTTTAATGTTGGTAATATTTGTTCATATCAGTGGACCACAATTTATTCTAGAATCGACAGACTCTGTTGCATGAGGGAGTTACATGTACATGTTACCTAATTATTGGTTATACTCATTACTCACAAACAGAGCGTGGTCCTATCATTCGGTCGAGCAAAAACTAGGTCGCACGCTAATCTGTAGAATTTACTAGTAACAAGAAAAGGAAAGCTCGTAAATATTAGCTCATATATATTATTATTATTATTATTATCAGATAATAGATTCGTGAAAGATTTGCTACATTAATTTTTCGCAGGGAAGTTATTTTCGATGAAAACTGATTCTAGTGCTGATTCCGTATAATTCCAAGCAATTAAGAACCTGCGAGGTGTCAACAACGAACCAGAAATATCAAATTTCACACGATATATCGATTTCGGGATGTGGTTAGCACAAGTTCGAAATATCATCACCCTTTTTGCTTTCTATGAGAGTGGTCGTATTACCAATGGGAGGGGAGTAAAAGCATGTATGTAACGGATGCAGGGGCCTCACGTGGCGTGAGAATATTCGTCCACATGTGTGAGATGCGTCGTCCTTGTCCCCCAAGCGTGACACAAATGCCGGGAAATATATAGGGATTATTTCAAAAAATGTTATCCTCTCTTTTGTCCACATCACGAACGAGCCTTTCTTTTATATTTTACCCTGGCGAAATTTAACTGACGATTATTTAAATGACAAATGACCATCCACAGAGTCGAGTCAGGGAATTAGTGACACAGAAGCAGAGTGGAAGATAATAATTTCACAATGGAATAAACAAGTTTCTTTAAATCTAACGTAAAGTGAAAATTAGTATAGTTTACTAACTGAATTAAAGCTTTTCTTTGTAATGAAACTTTAATAATACAGTGAAAATACAGAATATATAATATATATTATTCTTGTCTTAATAATGACAAGACTGAGGATTGTAAAGGTTTTTCTATTTATGTACTTGTAACTTTTGTACTTATTTTATTTTATCGCTTCCACTTATTATCTATTTACAGTTTACTAGATCACTACTCATTATCGAAAAACTCATTACTTTTAAATAATACTGTTTTTCATACAACTTTCTGTATATTTCTATATATTTCTATATATTTGACAAAAAAATAATGATTGTCGATTCGTAGTGTGTTTTCCATTTCAATAAAATTGCGCTGAACTCAATATTCCCTCAATGCTTCAATTGTTGCAAAACGATTAAAAAAGTATTTCCACTCTTTCACTGAAGCGTGTTGTCAGGTAGCAGAATGGTTCTCCAATCATAGGAAACTTTTTTCTGAATAATGATTGTCTTTGTTTAATTTGAATTTTTTAATCGACGGCAGAGCAGAGGTTTATTTGTTACTGAAGTGATGAGGGCGCTTTGAGGTTTCCTCCGTCCGGCTCAGGATATGACGATATGCTTTCATATATAGTTGACCAATGGCGTAGGAAACTTTAAAAATTGTTATCTAACATTCACATTCAAGTAAAGAAAACATTATTTTAAAAATTGAACGAGATTTAATAATAATCAAATCTTGTCTAAAAATTTAAGATCCCTTTTTAGCTAATAGATTTAATCCAAAAGGATTTAATTCTACTTACAATTTGAAGATCTGAGAGGAAAATAGAAAGAAGTAATAATGTAGCTCTATCGACTAGTATAAGGATTCGAATCTCGATTTTACCATTAAGAATAGAGTAGGCCACGTTTTCAGGTCTAACCGGAGTAACGAGTTCCTTCCGAGCCTCTTTCCCATTTGTGACAAAGTGACTGTCTCTTCCCTTCTGTTACACTAAACTAGGCTAATTCCTCTGTCATTCGAACAAAAAGGAGTCCAACAAAAAGGCAAAAAAAATTAGATCTTCTAGACTAGACGGTCTAGACAAATCTTGATTTGATCTAGACCTGACAATAAACTGCCATGAAATCACAGAAAAAAGTGTTTTTTTGGTTTCAATTAATTTAATGGAATTAGCGAGGACAAAGGTGTATATGGGTCGATGCATGCCATATTTAGCTTGACCATAAAAGTTCACACTTGTATTTATATTCATGTGTCTTGATCAGCGTCACGCAATCATAATTACGTGTCTAGTTGACATATAAGTCATCTGAAAGTTAACTACTTTTTGCTGGCCTTTTAGCTTAATTACTATAAAGTGACACCTTTCTTTCATCAAAAGTAACTTTATTAGCAAGAAAATTACTCTTAATCATAAAATGAGGGCCTTAAAAAAAGAATGTGTAAAATTTGTGGGATGCAGAGAACCACAATGAAGTTAATAATCGAAAGCTGGGGGACAATAAAAATTTATTGTCCGGGTGATAAGTGAACTCGCATCTTGGTTTGTGGTGCATTAAACCAGTCCGTGCGTAGGACATCAGTACTTGAGGTCGAAGGGACAGTGATGGGTTTGAATTGATTCGCTGGAATGAAAGCAAAAAAAGGCTTTAATAGGCATTTATTATTGTCGCCCACGATTTCCGACGATTGTTCAATAGCGGACTCGTTGCTCGAGATGCAAAAATCGCACATCATGGTGTTTGCGGTTGAGGTGCATAAGTACGTCTTATTTAATTATAACTGCTCCGGTTTTAAACCCTTTGAGGCGAATATGAGCACGAAACTATATGAAATCTCCCTTGATGTTGGGTATAAGGTTCTGGAGTATGTATATATATATACATATACCCTTTGCCACCTAATTACGTCAGAGAACTCGACTTTCCATCGTTGTTACCTTACGTTCGTTTCCGGTCAACTGGCCACCTGCATGCCATCGCCATTCCCACGGTAGACTGAATATGAAAGAGGCCGATGATGGGCTAGAGATGGGGTGAAATTCAAAAATGCACTTGCCCAATTGGGGCAAAAACTTTGCTTAAACACCGTGTAATTTTAACTCCAGGTCAACGGAAGTGGGTCGGAAGTAACTCGGACAACAAAACCTTTTAGGGGATTAACGTAAGTCGATATTACGTTGAACACATTCTTAATTAAGGGAACATTTTTTAGTGAAGTATGCGCTTGAGAAGGAACTGAAGTTGATTAAATTGTTAAAGATATTTTGAAAAATTGTGAAGTTGAAAACATTTTTTTTTGATATTTTTATTCCAATAAATGTAAAAAAAGTCGTCCGACTAGACGTCTTAAATTTCAACCAAATGCAAAACATTGTTTTCCGAGACTGGAAACAATGATATCATTATACTAATAAAGGTGTCAAATGTTCAGAATTGGACCCTCTAATATGGATTGAGAGTCCACATGAATCAGAAGTGTTGACCTTGGAATTATTTTTATGGAGGCAGATCATTGTCTCCATGATATAAAGAGTTTAGTCTTTATATCATGTGTGATGTGGGGCACGAGGGGGTAAAAAATAGCTAAAAATCGCGTGACTATATAATCTCATCTATACCGGCTTGTACGAAATTCTATTGCTAACTATTAATGTATGATATGTTATTTGTGTAACTGCAAAAAGATTCAGTTTAAAGTAAACATGTTTAGCACATTGTACATTTAATACTTGAATCTAGCCTGTGCGGCACTTTATGATAAATAATGACAAGACAATAATAATGCATACTCTTGCGATAAAATGATAATGTAGTGCATTCGCCTGCAAACTTTCATTCAGTGACATCGGATGCATAATAAATCTAACTTCAGTCTCGTGCATTATGGACACATCTGCATTTCTTATCATTTGTTTACATTTTGACATATCTCATGTCCTATGCCCACTGTTCAGTTAATTATTATTGGATAAGAAAAGGCGAAAGGGTATCAGCGTAAAATCTATACAATGCTGAGTATAATATACAATAACAATTAGGTACTAATGTCCTAGGATTTTTCGTGACTTAAACTTATGTTGGTTACTGATAAAACCTTCAATGTCAATTAAATATAAAACTTTTTTAATATGTTTGTCAATGTATTACGCAAGCTTTTGTTCAGCTACGGATGCGTTGAAGGTTGAAGGCTACGAAATTTGTACAAAAGGAAAAAAAAAAGTATTATCGGTGTACCGCATTCAGATTAAAGCATAAAAGATAACATAACATGCAGTTAAATGTTTTACGCAGAAAAAAGTATATTTGATTTTTTATACAGAACAGAGGTATCAGAAAAATGAAAACTCTAAAAAAATTGAGGTCACATGAACTTTAAAGAGACAATAATCGAAGATTAAAATTTCGAGGGTGCAATGGCACCGTGTCCTCGTTGGGAGAGTTTAGCGTTCATTTTGGAAGACAATAACTTTACCCCCCCGGTGTATTTGCTGAGTCAGACCTCCAGGGTCGATTGTATTATTATAGATGTGCTTGGCACGTGACAGAATCATAAAGCTGTCGCAAAAAGTTAACAAAAACGAGCAATATTGAATTGCGAATGTCAAATTTTGTTATAGAAATCAGATGGAAATATTTTTTTAATGCAGAAAGTTCAAAATGTTAGAAATTCAAACAATCCGGTTTATGTACTTATTTTCTTCATAGAATAACGAAAAGCAATTAACACTTTATAGTCTTTATATTCACGCACAGTTCTGACTAATTATGAAAAGTGAAAATTTTTATTCTCACAGTTAAACGGCTCATAAAATATGAATAATAATGAGAAATTGTACATATGGGCCATTCCATACAAAAATTACAATGGAAAATTGTTTTAACGTGAAATATTTTTTTTTGTGTTCTTTGATCGGGCATGTATTTTTTTATACAGAATAAAGTACATTACACATCGCTCGCGTTCCTCTTTTATGTTTAAAAAATATTCTTCTCAAACTATTTAACTTCTAACTCTATTTCTGAGGTAAATTCACTTCCTATTTGATTTTTTTTTCATGGTGTCATGGACTTTAGCCAATTTGCGTGAGACGAAGGAAAATTCCATAGTCTAAATTTACTTTGAATTCCTTGGACGGGGAATTCGAATTTTCACCGCCCTGTCAGCGAGCGCTATCTGAACGGGGGTGCCCGAAGCGAATTCCATTGATTTTTCATACTGCCGTCCTTTGACCAAATAAGGAAGTCTTACGCCGTGATATTAACCCCGGCATTCGTAGTCATGACCGCGCGCTGAATGAAACTTGATAATCTGTATTTGTTGATTCGCGCGATTATAAGAATTTATTATGCACCTTGAATGAGTTTTTATCAGGTTGCAGTGGTGAGTTTTTAATCAAGATTATACTTTTTCAAAGCGTCGCTATTTTTTTTTAATATACAAGAAAAGGATGTCTGGTTATACAAAGTGAGTGTTTTGTGAATTATATATGACGATTGTGTCTGCGCTCTCTTATTGTTTGTACATCTCTCACGAATCTGATTCGCTAATGGCGAATGAAAACAGAATTTTCATGTGAAAGAGTTGAATTTTATTAAACAAAATTAATTTGTGCATAATAAATCCAGTGTAAATATTTTACTTATGATTTGTAACTTTTCTTATAGACAAAAAAAAAATTAATAATTAGAGTATCTTATAATAGTTAGAAAGTTAAGTTCATTTTGTAAATCTATAGATATTTTAAAATCAGCATAGAAAATAAATTATTAAGGAAAAATGTTAAAGTCGTTGTTTCATTGGAGCATTTGATAAATAAATCTGATAAATAAAATTGGAAACGGGAATCAGTATAAAGTGTAAATTACTTTTAAATCCATTTAATTTGCTGATCTCAATCCTATGCAGATAACTTAATTTATTTAAAACCTGATAGGTTGATTTCCTGTATTTACAACGCCAAAAAACTCGAAAAATTCCTTGCAAAACATTAAGTGCGATCATGAATCTGAAAAAGTACCATATACAAAAGATTAGTAACCGTGCGTGAAAGAAGCTGCAGCTAATCTATGTTGTAATTAAAGGAAAAATGAAGAAAGCATACAAAGTGAAAATAGCCCTCGAATTTCGTGATGTTTTCGTGCACGTTATTGCAGTTCACCTTTCTAATTTTATTTTCTCTTACTGTTAGTGTATATATTGATAAAATGAGTGAATCTATATAAAAATTCCACTGAAATGAAAGCTAGTGTTTACGTCATCAATTGCAAATTAAAGTTCACTGAAACGAACATCCGCTTTATTCGGCACTTAGCTAATCTAATGAATCAATCACACTTAGTGGATTGGTTGATTAAAGGATGATGTTTTTTTGAAATTTATGACCTCCGCTAGTTCATTATTTTATTAGGGAAGGGCATATACAAAACATAATGAGTTGCGGGATATAAGAAGACTTGTTTCGCTTTTATTGACATTTTGTTTTAAATTTTTTTGTGATTATTGAAAAATGTAATTCAATCGTCTATTCTAGAGAATATTGCATACAAAATAACTGTATTTTTGCCTAAAATATGTATTTTGTTTTCTTTATACAATGGAAAACACCTTTCAATTTTTTTTTATAAAATACATTATCTGTATTTAAATCTCACTTTAAAACTTACACTCGGAAGCAACTGAGTTCGGAGAATTTATTCAATCTGTGGTTTCGATACAGATGCGACATTAATGCGTTGAACATGCTCTTCTCGGCTTAATGTACACGCATGTATTTAATGGCATGCGGACAATACTATATATAAAGTATATATATATTATATGTATACATATGTATATGTGTATGTATATGTAATAGATAGAAGATTGTCGTTCGCCTGAAATTGATGCTTCAGCACACCAAACGTGAGCAAGAGCATATAGGTTTAGCTTCGGTTAGCCACTGGCCTCAGAGAACGTCGAATTCCATTGGACGAGTTACTCTATCTTGGGCTCGAGTCGCGAAACGACCTCACTTCCGTCAACTTCTATTGTTCGATTAAAATCCTTTATTAAATTATCGAAAACCGATTTTTCCTTGCAAACTAATTTTATCGTATTTATTTATACATCGAGGTAAAACTTTTTGCAATTTTAATCAAGGTTTCTACAGAAGATTGAAAGACTTATATACTATCTATCTCACAATTTTAATATTTATTATCCAATATTGTTTGAATTAGTTACCAATTATTAAGAATTTGGTATTGCTGGAATTCCTTGTCATTTATTAGCATTAAAAATAGTGTTCTCTTTGTTTGATTGCAGATGCTTCCTTTGATGTGATTTGCTGCTTTCCCTGAACCTGGAATTTTTTAAACTAAAAATGGGTAAACTTCTGAGTCTTCTGGCTCGGGATGAGTCTACGTGCTGCACTCCACAAAAGTACGACGTCTTTTTGGACTTTGAAAGTGAGTTTTTACGGATTTTTTAGCACCTGTAAAAACCGAAACTTCTTTCTAATTCTGAAATATGTATTGAAAACTAGTTTTTACCGAGATTTTTACTTTTGTTTCTATTCTTTCAGATGCTGAACCATCTGAAAACGAGAGGGAGACTTTCGAAGAGGTGCAAAGAGTTTTAAAAAATTCAGAATCAATTTTGGAAGAAATTCAGTGTTATAAAGGAGCTGGGAAGGAAATCAGGGAAGCTATTTCTGCACCAACAGAAGAGTGCCAAAGAAGGGCATATCTCACTGTAGCACCTTTAGTCGCAAAGCTCAAAAGATTTTATGAATTTTCTCTCGAATTAGGTGAGTGCTTTTCCCAAAGAAAACTTATTCCGAAGATATAATTCTACAAATTCAAATTGTTCCCAAAACTTTCAAAGTTCTAAGTTTTTGTAGTTTGAGAGTGTTCCAATTTCAACTTGTTTTCTACCATATAATTTAAGAGTCAAAAAATACCTATTTTGTTTGAAAAACGACAAGTACAATTATTTACTCATTTCTCTTATTCATCCTCTAATTTTGTTGCTTTCCTGCAGAGGGTGTCGTACCAAAAATTCTGGGACAGCTCTGTTCAGGAAATATGTCGCCAACTCAGCATTTGGAAACGCAACAAGCCCTCGTGAAGCAATTGGCAGAAATTCTCGAATTTGTTTTAAAATTCGATGAACACAAAATGAAGACTCCAGCCATTCAAAACGACTTCAGTTATTATCGTAGGACATTAACGAGAGCTTCTATGTCTCGACAAGATAGTACTGAAAAGGACCTCGTTGTGGGGAATGAATTAGCAAATAGGATGTCTTTGTTTTATGCACATGCAACACCAATGCTTCGAACTTTGAGCCATGCTACGATTACTTTCTTGATGGTGGTAAGTTATCTACGTTATAAAACTGTGTTACAAATAAGCTTCCACTCATAAATTTTAAGTGATCCTTCAAATCCCTTGAAATCACTTAAAATATTTTGTAAACCTTTGAAATCTCCTAAAATCCTTAAAAGTCTCTAGAAACTAGTTAGTCATATAATAACAAACCATAAATACTAATTCTGTCTTATTTGTCTCTTTTGAATGACAGTAAATAGTTTTTAAAATAAGCTTGTAAAACCTATGTTATATTTTCAGAATAATGACATACCAAGAGAGAATATAACCGAAACTTTGGGTACGATGGCCAAAGTGTGTCTTAGGATGTTAGAAAACACGTAAATATAAATTCACCAAAACATTTTTTAATCATTTTTATTCAAAGCATTAATTAAAAATTAATTTTCAAAGAAATCTGCTGGCTCAGTTTCAACGAGAAGAGACACAACTTTTTGTTCTGAGGGTGATGGTTGGCCTCGTTATATTGTATGATCATGTTCATCCTCAAGGAGCTTTCGTTAAGGGTTCAAACGTTGACGTGAGTTTTCCCGCAATTTTTCCTTGTGATATATCTTTATTTAAAAATGATTCTAAATACGATGTCTTTTTTAGGTGAAAGGCTGTGTAAAGTTACTAAAGGACCAACCACCTTGTAAAAGCGAGGGTCTTCTGAATGCACTCCGTTATACAACGAAGCATTTAAACGAAGTAAACACACCAAAAAATATAAAAAATCTATTAGCAGCATGATTACCGAAACAACGAGGATGCTGCATTAGAAGCTGAAGAAGTCTTCACAAGATTTTAACACCATTTCAAAAAACTTATTGAAGATAAAAACAATGTTTCAATTAAGAAAAAAAGCTACCAAAACTGCTGAAAGGACAAAAATCCATGACTATCATGCGAGGAAATGGACATTTTCGAGGATTTTTTTTAAAAAAGGGACGATAAAGATACATGCTGCTGTTACTGCAATATTATTTATTTCAATAAGTTCAATTTTTATTAATGTTCACACTATCCCATGACAATCAATAATAGAGCATCAGATTTTTCATTATTATAAAGTCTATCAATATAAATTACAGTTGAAGATAAAGAAATCAGAATTTTCCTCGAAGATTTCAGGAAAAACCAAAGAGAGGTTTGTTGTTAATTTCGCAGATCTTTACGATCTTGTTTCCTCTGTTATTATCTGAGTAAGATTAAGTAAGTCAGTAATAGGGGTTCGTGGAACTGGAAAAAGTTCTGCTCTTGGTGAGATTAACATAAGTCAAAAGGCAAGCGAGAATTTAATGCGAAAAGAATTGTACATACGTGCTCGAAAGTGTAAACATAAGACTATACATAACAATTATACACAACTAATGCTCTCACGTGTAAACTGCCAAGAAGCTGAAGTCAATGAACAATTGTATTTTCACGATTTCGACAGAGCTATTTGTACAATCGACAAGACAATTTTGGATGGAAAAAAATGTTTTTTTTTAACGCAAAAGAAAGCTGGTGAAGTATTGACGAGTACCAAAGATATTTTTAATTGTATATTATGAAATTACTGTATGACTATTATTAATATTGTAACGACGTTTACTATTTAAAAAGTTTTATCTTGCACGATTCTATGACCATATCTGCAGAATGGAGGCTGGTAGAGTATAATTTTAAGGAAGTCAATTCCCTAGGTAACTTAAAAAATTGCAACAGAAGTAGATAAGACAGATTTGTAAGATTTAATGAAAGTATATCCTGGAAATAAAAAGACCGCAGTGAAATTATTACACACATTCAGGTCAACAAGTTTTTAACATTATTTAGCAGAGTTTTAAAAAATTTTAAGAAAACTGAATCTAAAACAGGCTTAAAAAGCGGGTCAAGTTTTCCTATTGAATGATCAAATATTGATAATGTGTCTTCTTAAAAAGAAACTTTTATAAATGCGTATCTGCTATTATAATCGATATCTTTTAGTTTTATTAGATGTAATATATAAATTATTTGCAATAATTTGGAAGAGACAATTATGAATTTTAGGATTGTAAACTCTCTGGACTTTATAAAAAAAATTATCGATAATTATTACTCTTATAAAACTTATAAAATAGTACTTGAAAATCTTCCGAAAGTGTTATTAAATAATGTGTCTTCAACAAATTGTTTTCCAATTGAGATACTTCCAAATATATATTCCATTGAAACCAGCGTGTAATATTGATAGAGATCAATTTTATCGGCGTACCGATTTACATCACTATAAAATAAGTATTCTAAAATATATCGATATAAAACAAATTAATTGAAAGGAAATCTTAAAAAATCTAAATGTATATAAAAGGGGTCGCATTCAATTTTTTTGATGGCGGTCAATTTCTGTATTCAATAATTGAAATTTTCTAATAACACTGTTTTCAGTCGCAAGATGTACGTAAGCAACATTACTTTTCTTAAGACGAAAGACTATTTTGAGTGTTCATCGATCATCGAATGGGGTAACTTCGGATATGAGAGGATTAATAATTCAGAAGAAAAAAAGGATGTTTAAATTGTACAATTTATATGGGATTCTCTGACAAAACTCTTCCCTCAAGTTTGTAAAATCTCTTCCAGTACAAAGGACCAATGTCCCGTTGATGAAATTAACAATAATTACTCACATGACTTAATATAAATATAACGGTTCCAAATTGTATTTGCACCAATAAATACTTTGCAAACACGTGTAAGTTAAGATGATAAAGAGAAAGAAAGAAATGTAATTCTTCGAAATACATATTACTTATTGATAAATTCTAGACTCTTTATTTTAAAATGTATGAAAATCTTAATAGCATCAATAATATTAAGTTATCCTTGAGAATTAAAAATTTCAGGAAAGTTTTCATTTGATGGAATTTCAACACAAGGAAATCGAATTGTGCAAGAATGTCATAATCGTCATTAAAGACAACACCAGCTACAAGCCCACAAGGACATAATTTATAAGATAAAAATTAATGTTTGCATACTTGTTTACTATTTCTAATTTCGTCATACTAATCATAAAAGTTCGTTTAAATTTATCCGCAATTCATAGTGTAATAATTTCAGAAAAATGTTAGCCATATAATATTTTTCTTGATGAAGTAAACTGATTTAATGCAAATATTTATTCTTCATAAAATTATATTGCAATGATAAGCATGACTATTGATAATCTTATTTTTCAGAAAATTTTATTGGTTTGGAATGGCTATTCACGGTATCATTATTTCGCCATATATAATAAAACTTTGTTTAACTTTACCTTCACTCTGGAAGGCATATGCAGATATAAAGAATTTATGTTTGTAAGTTTTTTCCACAGTACACAAATATAGAAGTGATAAACAGTACATAGTCTAAAAAAGTAACAAAGTTACAGTGTTAAAAAATTTCATCAGAATAAGTTATCCTTCATTTAGAAAAAATGCAAAATATAGGCAGTATCTTTC
This sequence comes from Synergus umbraculus, assembly GCA_900474325.1. Classification (NCBI taxonomy): domain Eukaryota; kingdom Metazoa; phylum Arthropoda; class Insecta; order Hymenoptera; family Cynipidae; genus Synergus; species Synergus umbraculus. The sequence goes on from UCOK01008679.1 coordinate 127,297, forward strand.
TCGTGTCGGCTTTACTTGTTTTCACTGGTGCGTATAAAATAATCATATAATATGCATCTACGATATGAAGTAGAGTTATTTAATATAATACTTGTCCTCTGATCTATAAAACTTTGTCGTAAAATAACTTTTCAATGATTTGCAATTATTCATCATCATTCATGTTTGACTTGAAGAATTTCTTTTTCTTATAATTACAGTATCAGATGCATCGAGCAGGTCGAGTAATGATATGCCGACATGGCCCAATCCTAATCCTGAGCGCTTTCATCTTGTGAATGGACAAATTCGAGAACGTGGACGTCCTAACGCTCATCCAGTTATAGTAGGGCATTACTTTTTGGGAATGATGGAAAATGAGTTTCTTTATCCAGTGGTTGCTAATAGGCCTACTATGTTGTACGACTTTAGTACCAGGAGGGTTATTACCGTAACCTTAGCAGAAAGGAACGCTCTTCTGAATCAATTCGTAGACCAAATGCCGCCTTCTTCGTCAAGACGAAATAATATAAGACGAAATTATTGAATTACCGGCCACCATCAAGTCATAATTAACAAGCAACTGACAATCAAATTAAAAATGATCGATATTGTATAAAAGAAAAATATTTTCAGAATAATGTATCAAGAGCATCATTTATTCAACAAATTAATAAATTTATAACGCAACAAAAAGAATTCCTCTTTTTAATAAATCGTTTCGCATTTTCCTTTCAAACTGCGAGATTATTTCTCTATAATAAAATTTTTTAAATTTTGTAAACGGTCCCATGAAATATTTTGCTATAATAATCACTGGATTATCACGGAGCAAATAAGCAGAAATTTGAGTTCTGCAGAAAATAAATTGTTAATACACCATTTGTTGATATTTATTTTCTATTGATAAAGAAGACTTCGCTGAAAGAATCAAATGGTTGTAGGTAATGGTAGAGTTCTCTTTTAGCTTTCAGAACTCCCATAAACTTTATGGAGTATCCCATAGGTGTCTTGGAAAAATAAAAATCCCGCCATTATTCGACGCTACGCCAGTTATTAAGGCGCAATTCTTTAAATATTGATTGAAAGTAAGTCGAAGCAAGAGGTGAGGGTTCATGGCGGGGTTGTAAAAGAAGAAGAAGTAAAAGAAGATGATGAAGAAGAAGACGGTGAAGGTTAGCGAACGAGATGAGATGAGATGAGAAGGTGGATGAGAAGGGGAAAGCGTCTATTATATATGATGGGCGCGGCCGCCCTATATGGATTTTTTCCCCATTATAAATGCAAGGCATTTCGCTTATAAATTCTTAATCACGCCGCTTAGAACGTCCTATGAAAATTTTATCAATCCGTGAAAGCAAGTTATCCAAATCATCATCTTCTGAATATTCGATCAAGCCAAAAATTATTATCTCTGCTTTCGATTCATGCATTTCATGCAAATTTTTTCGCATACATATTATATAATAAATGATAATAATCATAATAATCTTGCAAGATACTCGATTCTTTGTACGAAAATTCGGAAATAGTAGAGACAGTCAAGTATATGTGATTATGGTTAAATGATAGGAACTTCAATTGGAAAGTTTCTGTGTGCCTTTTGTTATTCAGAGTGGTACTTCAATTATGAATGCAGGATATGACAGCCGAAAGAGAAAGGAAAAAGAAAAGGTGAATAAAACTTTGTTTGTTTATCTTTTTTTAGAAACAATTTGATAGTGATTGTTCTTTTAATCTCAATATTTCTCTTGAAAGTTATTATAACTTCAAAATTGTTTTCTGACCAAACATGTGGCTCCCTCTTTCAACTCAATTCCCTTGTGTGACAGAACACATTTTATGTTTAGCTTTTGTCTTCTGCTCTAATCCACTTATATTTCATAGGGAGCCATTACGTTTCATTGCATTCATTTTAGGACAATTTATTTTTTAGCCTACCATTTTTCGTAAGGGAATAAGATACTTTCAGCCCCACGGATAGTCTAACGTAAATTATACTAATATTTATATATATATATACATAAGTTTGACTAAAATAACTTTAACTTTTTAACTTTAACTTTCTCTGAAGAAATATAATATTCTTTGATTCAAGTTTATTTTTTTTAAATTGCAATATGAGTTTGAAAATGAGTGAAGTAAAAAGAATCTTTGTTATGAGTATGCTTATTGCGGTCATTTTTTTTTAGTAGAAGTATGAAATTGATAGGGTTTTTTTTAGAAGGCACCACTTAAGGTAATCGTAAGCATTCTTTCTTTTGTCGTGGCCCTGAGGCTTAAGCCAAGGGTTATGAGGACCTTTCCCTTGAAGCGCCATGTTTTCTGGGGCGCGTGGAATGTCGCCAGCTTTTGTTTTGCTTTAACGGGAACCACTGCTACCACCACCACAAGCATATCGCCTCACCACCCCCTTTCATCCCCTTATTCCGTGGTCGTAGGAGCAGCCCCTCTTTTTCAAGCGGAGAGAGACCCCTATGGATTTTTTTCCGTCCCGCGGGCACCCCTTGGCACGTAGAGCCGCGATGCTGGTTTTCACCCCCTGGCGGCTAGTCTAAAAAATTCAACCACCAATTTGTAGGCCGCGGCTGTTTAATTGCGATATCCAGCTCCGCTTCTCATTCTGGTCCTCGTTCGTATTTTCCCTCTCTCTTCTCCTCCTTTTCTTTCTCAATTTTTTTTTCTTTTTTCCTCCCTTGCCTTGGTGGCACCACGATACGATGGTTACAGGCGGTGGAAGGTCCCGCTTCTGCAGGTCGTTAATCTTCCGAGCTCCTTACCGCGGGGTTACTTGGGAATAACAATGAATCTAATCCCAGAGACGGTCCCTGGCACGTTCATTTTTCGTGTTAATTTTCGCCGAGACATTACTTCGTCACGCGACACGAGGATATGATTTTCTTGTTCGTCGAGACGAGAGAAAATGTGGAAGTGTGTTCATTAGGACACGAGGTGTCATTTGTTTGCATTAGATTTGAAATTCTGAGAGGGGAATATTAAGATAATGATATTACTGGATAAAATTTGGTCAAATTAGCTAGAAGGAGCTAATTTCATGTTGGAGCTAAATGCTGAAGTTTTGCAGTCAATTTTGGGATACTTCTATATTTTTTTGCCAATTTTGTTTACTGGGAATCAATTGTGTCATTTTTTGTAACACCTGCATGAAAATTGCGACTTTGTATCCCCGTGTAGAGCTTAGATCGTTCATTAATGGAAGTTGGAATAGGGGGGTGAGAAAAAGAGGTGGAATAATGAGATTTGAAGAAGGTGCTTCAAAAAGAATTTGGAAAAGTGGGTTAGAAAAAAGAAATAAGGAAATAAAGGAAACTGTTATTGAAAATGAGGTTCAAAAAAGTGATGAGGAAGAGGGATTTGGAAAAGATTGTGGGAAAAAGGGGCGGGATAAGCGGGGCTTGGAAAAAGAAAGTTAGAAAATGGTTTTTTGAAAAAGTGCTTGAGACAGGTGGTTGAAAAAGGATGTGGAAAAGGAAAGTTGTAAAAGTCAAAAGCGGGAGGTGAAAAAAGAGTAAAAGGAAATTGGAAAAATGTTGTTGGAAAAAAGTGGTTTGAAAAAGGAGATTGGAGAAAGAATTTGGAAAATGCAATGGAAAGTAATGTAATAAAAGTAAATTTGTCATTAAAACTGAGTCATAAGAAATTTTTAAATAATTTTAAAAAATATTGAAAATACGGTTTAAAATTCCCCTACAATCAATTAATGAAAAAAAAAATGAATAGGTTATTCTCTCCTATAGAAAAATTCAGCTTTCTCCATATTTTTCCGCACATTTATCTTTAACAGAGGAACCTACCCGACGTACATAAATTATCGAGAGGATCATTTAAATCCGTGTACGAGCGACACGAGTGAGAGGACTTGTATTCATTGAATCGTATGTCGTAAGGGTGTTATGCAAATAGGCTCCATAGTTCCCACCCTTTCGATTCGCGGCTGTCTAATTGCGATATCCTCTTTTTTTCGCGGTGCGGATTATTGCCGCGAGCAATTTTTTGTGCCCGGCTCGCGCTCAAGACCAGTCATGAGTTTTTTTCGCGCTATTTTCCGCTCCCGGTAATTATGTGGGCGCGGCAAACCAAACAAGGGGTTGTTCGGCAGGAAAGCAAAAAAAGTCGCTTACCATATTTAAATCCCGCTGAGAAGAGAAAGGGGTCTATTCCATGAAGGCCCCTTTTCGAAAATCAGAGAGAGGGCGCGTGCGCAAAACAATGACAGTGTTTGCATACCCGAAAATTGGCGGGCGCAAAAAACTGGTAGCAAAAAATACTCTAGAAACAAAAAAGGCAGCAACGCGATACTAATGACACTAATAGTCGGACCCATTTTAGTGGTCTACTAAAGCAGGTGTGCTCACACCTTTCTATTATTAAAATCTAATTCAATATAAAATTTTATTTTATCTGATTATTCTAAAGTATATTTATAAATGAAAAATATTAAGTGATGCATCGATTGAGTCAATTAATTTTTCATGGTTAAAGTTATTTGAGAAGATTTTAAAATTTGTATTGCTTTTAAAGTTGATTAGTATATATTATTATAGTAATAAAATTCGGACCCAATTTATCTTTTAATTAAAGAATTAAACTTGATTCAGCTAATTTCTATTCTTACGAGAAAGCCAGGTGTTTCTCTCCAGCTATGGAATACACATGATTATATATCGATACATGAGCGTTAATCGTAGCGGCTGGCAGGATCCAATTTTCCACATGCAATAAATTATAATTTATGAAATGAGTGTGGAAAGTACTGGCAAAGGGGTGCACGAAAGGAGAAAAGGAAAGTAAGAAAGATGAGGGAAAAAAGGTGAAAGAGTTTTACCCCCGGGGCTTACGTTTCAGGGATGCATTTGACCTTCATCGGGCCCTGTGTGCAAGGTTAAACCCAAAATCTCCCTTCCCTTTTCTCACTGAGAAAGTTGAGTGCGAGAAAGGTTTAGAAACCTCGCGAACCATATGCTCTTTTTGCTCCCCTCGATTCTTTCACAAAATGTTTCCTGGAAATCCTTCGCTGTAAAGAAAGAACACATCTGAAAGGATTCGAGATTGCGATTTTTTTAATCAAAAACGAAATCAATTCAAAGCACATTTAAAGATTTAATATACAATTTGAAATTTTTTGAAATAAAAATATTTCATTATGAGATGTTTTTTATTAGTCGCATATTTTGAGAGGAAATATTTAAATATTGACTACTGTGAAGTATTTTCTTTACGATATAATATATATAGAAATAATTATATAAGGTTGTGTCGTGACATAAGGTTGTTATGTCAGGAACCTTGTGTTTTTTTTCCTAAAAAACCATAATACCCTGATCCAGGAAAAGAATTCTTCTTCCCTCCCACGCCCCTTCGGAAGCGGAACTAATCATTTTTTTTTAAGCCGGTGCCCCGCGGTGCCTGATGGGATCGAGCTATTATGATTATGATTCTCTATTGGCTCCCGGAACGTGCCACGTATGGAGCACACGTGGATGTTGATATACGAACCGAACGAATTGAACCAGCCGAACCGTTCGATAGGCATCGAGGACTGACAGATGTTTCCCATTTTTTGCCTCTCAACAGAATGCCGTTATTTCGCAAAAAAATCCTCAAAACCGATCGCACCCCGTTTCGAGTGTGACTCCCTTACGAATCGATTCCGTCTCAAAATGCATTTCAAATGCGCTTACACAGGAGTTCAATTCCATATTCTACCTTAAAATATTACATATTCCCTGGGAATTCAAATTGAAAATATTCTTAAACTACTTTCTCGTATTTCAGATAAAGGTTTGATTTTGTATTTTCAATATTTTTTTTAACGTTACAGAATACCTGAAAAAATTGTTTTTAGTCTTTCACTCTTTTCAGAATTAATTAATTAATTAATTAATTCAGCATTTGGTTTAATTCAAAATGAATTGAATACTTTTATTATTGGATCCTAAAACCGACTGATTATTAATATTTCTAGCTAGCAATATGAGTCGCGTGAATTCTTCTGAATTCTAAGCTTCTAAAACTAAAAATGAAAAAACACTCATAATTTGAACTCAAAATAACAATGTTATTATTTTTATTTAGGAATTTGGTTCTTTCGAGAATTTGAATTTTCAGGAATTATTTTTTCTTCGTTTTTTGGCAAAAAGATGTCCCGCAAAATAAATTATCAAACTATGGTTGACAATTAAAAATAACGAAACAAAAGAACACGATAAACGAGCGGAACTTGTATAGTATTATTATAATTAGTATAGAAGCTTCAATATGGACAAAGTGAATGAATGAATAAATAAATACGAAGATTATTTATTTCTAATTGTTCATAACATAAGCAAGATGCAAAATAATGAAAAATAAATATTTCTAAGAATGTGGATGAAGGTTGGAATTCTGAGGGAGACTTTTTTGATTGGCTCGTTTTGTTAGATAGAGGAGTTTAGAGGGCTCGTAGAGTCGCTCGTAATGGCTGGTGATTTTTTAGAGTGGAGATTACAAGACAGACACAAAGACTGGTCATTTTTGGCGGGATAAGGTTGTAATCCTATGTGATACACTTTGATAGGAGAGGCGACTTTTTTTCTGAATGTCAGGAGGAAAAAACGCGGAAAAGCCCGTAATCCGGGATGGACAGAAATAACGAGTGTTTGATGACGGACCGCATAGAGATCGTGAAACCGCCCTGTACCTTCCTGGGGGTAGCAACGTGAGAATGAAAAAAAAAACGTTGTGGGGCACGCGCTCATCTGGGTACCTTCCCTACCCAAGCATTAGCGACGGGTATAAACGATTGGCGTTTCAGTACTTTGAAAAGGAAGTCAATTTTTATCTTCATTTTACAGCACAGTACTTTTTTAATTTGATATAGTTAGAATTAAGTTAATAATAAAATATTACCGATTCTTACTAAATGAATTATAATAGTAATTTTTTTACCTTCAATTAGTACTTGTCAACTAATTCATAGAAAAACTGTTTACTAAAACGAATTAGTAAACGAATCGACACTAATTATTTACTTTATTTGTATTGTAAATTAATTATTTACTTCGTAAATCAGAAAATGATATTTTCCTGATTGGTATTCGATCTCGCGATTGTTTGTTGATTACTAGAATAACCCGCTCTACTTCCTACTTCTACTAAGATTTAATATCAAATTATTTCTTGTCACCTAAGGCTCAGCATTTATTAAGGTTTGTAAATAAACATTTATTATGAAGAAAGGTGCAAAATACAAAAGTGTTTATGATTCATGATAGTATTTTATATTATATTCTAGAAATTAATTTTGTTAGATATAAATCTTCAAGGAAATTGTAGTTTAGCAATTGTTGTTTAAACAAATAATGTAAATTTTTAAACTAATTTATAAATTTGAAAAAATTAATATAAAACTGTAGAAATTAACTTTGAACTTGAAGAATAGTTTAATTTTGACAAAATACGGATTTGTGTAATTTTACTAGGCATGTATATTTTTATACCTATATACCTATGGCTTGTTTCGAGCTCCTGCTGGGAGCGCATCGAAACCTTCGCTAGCTCTAAGTGACCCCCTTCGGTTTTTATACAAGGGTTTTCCGGGGGGGAAGGTTTTTTATAATGGGACCCTCGCACTCGTGGGGTAGAGTTTTTTTATAGGCCAGCATCTGTACCCAGGGATCGAGGAACGCGAAAAATTTTTCAGTCAGCCAGTCACTCACCTGGCCCAACTCGGAACGGTGCGCTCCTCGAGAAATCCGTATCTCTTCTGTCTTTTGTAAAAAAAAAGTGCATCGAAAATTCAACATTAATAAACAAATCATTACAAAATTGACATTTCTTTGATTCGAAATCCAAAGTTTCAAGATAAGACTGTATATACAGTATATTTAAAAAACATTTAAATTTAAAAGTGTATATTTGTATATCATGTATAGAACGATTAATAAAAAAATAAAATTTTTGTATTTCAATAACTAATATTAAATTAGCGTTTGATGTTGTAATGTCCTTTTATGTGTTTAATTGGTAAAACAAAAAGTGAATGAAGAATGTGCATGAAAAAGTGTAGTGGAATAATAATGGTAATTCTCTAAAGAGTAAAATATGGAGTGAAGATAATGGAATGGAACAAGTGCATCTAAGTAGAGGAGACACGTATGGGATGGCAGGTTTGAAAAAAATGGCGTGACTACCACGATGGTTACTGTTGGTGGAACAAAAAGTTATTTCTCTCTTCATCCCTCCATCCACCTGTAAGATTAAAACGCTCGCAAACGAGTCGCAAACTCGTTTGTCAGGTCGGCTCCTTTCTTTTTCCCTTCCATTCGTTTCTTTTTCTCTCAACTCGACGTTTTTCTCGCACTTTAAGCTGAGTCAGATAACGAAGCGAAGACGTCGCGCGGCTAATTTTCCGTAATTTCTCAAAACTCTCGCCCATCCCTGTCTCCTTTTGCCACCCTCCGCGCAGACTTTCTGGCTCGCTGACGCTTCCCGCTGGTCTCTCTTGGTACAAAGAGGAAAAAGAAAAATAATCTCTTATATACGACGCTAAGGTGTAATGGGGGGTATTTCGCGCTGCAAAACACCCAAGCCAACCTAACACCCCACCCCCTCACTCTACTGCTACCCCCAACCACCATGCACCAAAGATCCTTCTGTTCTCCACAGAGTTTCTCCCCCCGCTTTTCTATAGAGAAGCATTTTCCACGGTGCGGGAAAATAATAACTATCTCGGGTGCGAGAAAAAATATGAACGGTAGAATCGCAAAGAACGGACTACTTGATATTCGGCGTGTCTCGGAAGCTGAATTCGAGCCGAGTGAAACTCTTCTGGCTGAAGAAAAAACGTTTACACCAGAAAATTAGGATAATGAGGTTTCCGCTTTCGTTACTGCTTCGACTTTCCCGAGCTTGGAATCCGATTTTTTTATTGTCGTTTATAGCACAAAGCAGCAGACAATCGAGAAAAGTCGTTTTTAAAATGCTTCGCTCCTTAAACTTTACGAGTTCTGGTTAAAAGTTTCAATCTTGTTTATGAAATTTACAGACAGAAATGTTGGTGGAAGTTAATCAGAGAAGAAAACAGCTTTTTTATTTGAGCGAAAAATTTATATGAGGAACGCTATATCTAATATTGATTTGAAGAATGGTGGCTTCACGCAATAAATAGAGATGAATTTGAAATATGTATTTTTAGTTTGCAAATTTTGGGTTTTAGGAGGATGAATTTTTTTATGCTGAAACTTAAATTTCTATTTATAGTATTAATTTTGTAAGCATATTTGAAAAAGTAGCATATATCGGCGATTTTTGCGCTTTCTATATATATTTACTGCTATTAATTTAATATTTCATTATTAATAAAAATTGGGAAATATGCTTTGACAATATCCAATCCGTGAAAAAAATTATGCAATCTGTAGCAAAATATTTTAAGCAATTCCTGCTCTGCTATTGAAGATAGTGTCTATATAACTCGGAGTATCTGCCACGGACATCAGTATAAATTTATTTATTTTATACTTTTATATTTTTTAATCTATATGAATATTCCCGCTGAAGTAAGTCTTGCAAATTTCATGATAAATAACATACTTTATTTTTATAAATATACATAACTGGGCAGGCATAGCTTTAACCCCAAACCACCATTTTGTCGGTAGGCCTAAAAAAAGTTTAAACATTCCTCTCTTTGCAGAAAATTATTCAAAATATTGATGAATTTCAGGATTGAATTAAATTATTAACAAAAAAAATTAAATCTTGTCTATATATTCAATTATTCACTAATCTTTATAGTATGCGAAATAGGTATATATATATTTTTTTTTTCGAAGGAGAAATTATTGTTACATTTAGAATAAAATATTTTCTTTTGCATAAATTAATAAAGACAAATTATTTCTAATGATTTCAATAATTCTTAAGGCTAGCTTGTGCGAGTTCGGACGTTAATAGATTTAAATATATGTATTTGAAAAAACGTCCTCGCCTAACTCTAAGGGATTTTTTTTGTTTCTTTCTTCAAACTTTTTTGTATCTATTTTTTGTAAGATGAACGTGTAATTAAAAATTTTTTCTTTATTTTCTGGGCCATGCAACTTATCCCTACCACCCAGATCACATAAAACCGATCTGTGCCAGATTGGTTTATGGAAAAAATGTAACAAGTTTTTGCACGGAAATTAGAATTAAAAAAATTCATGCTTACAGCTTCTTAAAACTTTTTTATTTACGAAGGTGTTAATGAAAATTACTTTTATTTCCTTAGCGATACAAAAGTTACAATCATCTTAATTTATTTTCAGTAACTTCAACAAGCATTTCGGTTGTTAATTAACTTGCACAAATCGCTTGCTTTTTCTCCATGAAAACGATGTTTCAGGATTTACTGCGTCGCAATATTAAGAATGGCATCAAACAAAAAGTAAATAATGCATTCATTTACTTTCTACTATGAATGAAAAAAGTGAAAGAAGCCTCAGCCAGATTTCACCAAAAACCTCCTCTCTTTTTAGCGCACATATTACCTAATAACCTCCCCAACAGAGTCGCAACATTTCTTCATAACGCGAACAAGTCAGCTATAACTTTTAATAAAGATTATTAGACAGTTCAATCTCCTCCCTCATAATACACCATATTCCTCAGAATTTATCATACCATTCATACATTCTACCAAATCAATTTCTTCATTCTGAACGCCCTGGGACACTGAAAAACGAAAAGTGCGGCGAAAAGGTTTCCACCTCGGCGGAATGGGGTCGTTGGCAGTTTATCTATACGTGCGCCCTGGAAAGGAAATTTTCGAAACTTAGAACCGCATCCTGGAATCGGTCGGAGAGCCCCAGGCAGCAATTATCCCGAAGGCTTTGGCGATTTTGCATTCGCATGAGCGAGTACCTGGGTCTGAGTCTGAGAGCTTGGAAAAGGATACACTTTGCAGCTCGCTTTGCAGCGGCGATGAAGTATAAGCGGGCTCCATTTTGTCCTGAGGGGGTCCTTAGACTTGCACACGAGCACACACAAAAAAACACACACACATACACGTTTTCGAGCACACACTCATTAGAACGACACATGAAGTCACATGAGGAACCTTCACACGCTCACATATCCTCTTATACATGCGTGAGTCTGCGCGCGCAAATAAAAACGCGTGTTAGTGAATGTGGGGGTTGAGGGTTAGACGGAAGGGATGCTGAGTGCTGTTTCTGCGCAGGCGCTGCTCACGAGATATTGATAAAAATACGCGAAGGTCCACCCTCTTCCACCCCCCGTGGCCCACCACCCCTAGGTCCGACCCCGCGGCGGCATCTAAGGAGATATTCTTATGTCGAGAGCCAGCATCCCAGCGTCCTGGCAACGGAGCCACCCCTTATTACGGACATTAACATAATTATTAATATATTTCGGGGAAATTTCATTCCGCGGCCAAGCGAGCGAGAAAAATTACAAACCGAGTCAACTGAAGTCGAATCCCTGGTGTCGTTGTCTCCACCCCCAAAGCAACCCCCACAGGCCCGGATTGGGCCACTGGATGGTTGGGAAAAAATCACGATGGGCCGCTAGTTCGAGGAATTGGGCCACCTTTTAAACATTTTTAACCTTTTTTTTTAAATAATTAAATGTTTTTAGACTTAGTTCGAATCTGAAAGAAAAAATCTTCTAGAAGATATGAGCAGTACGAGCTCATAATTGTTACTTTGCTGTCTAAGAATCCTTTGTTTTGAGCAGAATTAAAAAATATCTGTTTAAGGGTCCCACAACATTTTTTAAGATAAAATACTTATTATAGTAATTTTTCTTTTGGCAAGCGCACAAGGTATATTCTTTTATATTAGATAATAATAAATCATTCAGATTTTTGCGAGAATTAGAAAAGGAAAATTAGTGCTCATATGTATTTATAGTCCATCTAAAGTCGCTAAATATTTTCTGTACATTTTTCTAATAATCTGAATAATTTTTTTTCAGTAATTTTCAGTAATTTCAGTACAGGACAGTAGTAAAATTTATAATTATAGTAAGCATGCAACACTAAAATAATTAATTAACAATGAAAATAAATTATATAGGTTCCGGGGTCAAATTACGACAAAGTTTCCTATATAGTTTCCCATAGAGTTTCCTGAGTAGTTTCTTGTATAGATTCCTTTATTATAGATTTCTATGTGGGATTTTTCAGCAAGGACAATCGACAATTTATTTGAAATTGTCTTTGTTTACAACGGTTTATTTTGAAAATATATAAAAGTAGGTGATTAAGACAGACAAAAAAGATGATTGAAGGGGTTGTAGGCAGAGGGTCTAATAATTAAAATTATAATATCGGTTTTCGATAGACTTTCTTGCATTCCAATGCGGCCCTGAGCCCCCGCCATTTTTTCTTTCGCTTTCGTTATTGGTCTACTCTGTATTTGCATGCCGCTTCCTCACGTTATGGTTTGCAATGTTCTGTATCGATATCTGCTCGGAACATCATAAAGATATTAACGACCGCCGATTTGCGCCATAATCTTGGGTTATTGCGCCATTCGTGTATGCACAATGGCGTTTCTCGATGTTTCAAAAATAGTTGTCACTTGGCAATAAAAGTTTGCCTCTCACGAGAGCGCGAGGAGGATTATTCGACTTTTTTAAGGTATGGAAAATAATGATAACCACCACTCATTCACGAGGAACATTTCGTCGACCCGGAAGATACCGCACGTTTCGTTGCGGTCACGGTATTTACGACCTGCATTTTACCCCAAGAAGGAAAAACAAGGAAATGGAGGGTAGAACGCCTCGAATCTATTTTTAGGTCAAGTAGCGTGTGTGGAATTTATAGTGGGAGATTACGTTGTGATTAATTAGAATTTTTTGAAAGAAAAGGTCACTTGGGGTTTTTTCTGCGCATAATTTTTTAAGGGGATGATCAGGATAAAAGTTTTGGTGTGAGTTTTGCAAGTATTGAGAATGCAGACATTTTTTAGACAATGAGGAATAAAATAGGATGTGTACATAATAATTATATAACGGGAAGTTGGTAATCCTTTTTTTTTTTTAGGAAACAGAATTTTAATCTAAATCTTCACTGAGTTAACCGACATCAAGTAAATGGGGTAAACGTGACACATTTTTTTCGGTGCAACCCTGAATGATCCTCTATAGACAAACTAAGCCCTAGCTTAGTTCGGTACTTTTTAAGGGGATCGATTTTTTTTGTTACCTTGCAAGCTGCAGGAAAAAAATTATTTCGAATACTTCAATATGTGATAAAGGGACAATATAACCGGATTAGAAGTTACAGATGCTTAAATTATTTAATGAATATATTCTTATTTCTTTTACATTTGCCTAACACAAAAAATATTAAAATTTTATCTATTTCGGAATAATATTTCATAATATCTGACATTTGAGAGGACTTTTTAAAAAGTTTTCTTCAGTAAGTACAATATTATTTACGTATTTGTCAGTTGGATCAGCAAGTTACGAAAAATCTCCTTATCTTTTATCCTATGTGCATTCGTTAACTACATAGATCCCGCAGAAGTTAAGCATGATTTATGGAGAGATTCATATGACTCCAGCTTATCCTAGCAAGGTTAAATTCTGCTCCACAAACTTTGCTTCTATCCCAATAGGAAAATTTATTCCTCACAGTTTAACTTCTTATGGAAATTTCCGAGCTTTCGTTTTTTGCATTCACGAAAAATAGTTTCTCGTATTAATTTGATTAAATTTCGAGGTGATTTCTTATCAAAATTTCCGAATAATAATGAATAATTTATTTTTATTATAATAACTCAGCGGAAGCTATTCGAATTTATGCTGCTTTTGGCAAATAAAAAAATCCAATCATTTGAAAGGGGCCATACAAATTAGGCAAGATAAACCATTTTATTTTATTATACGGGGTTTCACTCATTTTGCTGATGCCCCTTATTCCAATTTATACTTCTTTTACCAAAGGAAAACAAAATCTAATCTGTTAATAATATCCTTTATGCCGATTGGCTGAATAAACCAACGTGAAAAAAATCTGCCTTCAATTGAGACACTTTTTAAGGTTGCGAACCGTTTTTTTTTGCCTCAAGTTCCTTTGAAGGTATCATGACGTACTAAATTTATCGATCATAATGAACCTGCCTGAACGCGAACGGTGGCGTCTAGGGGCGAGAAAAAAAGATGGGGCTCGAAGGGCGAAAGGGAAAAAGGACAGAGAGTAGTATTCAAAATGATAGGAAGTGCGAGGAGAGAAAGGACGCCGTCCACCGCGGCCTTTCTTTTCTTCCTCCGGATCACAGGGCGTATCCCCCTTTGGTAGATTTTAAGAAGTTTTTAAGAGGTACTTTTTTTCTCTACGTCTTCATTCTTTCTTTCACCTTCCGCGGTCGAGAACTCGCAGGTCGAGCGGAAACAATGAGATTGCTACGGGACCTTGCAATTAAAACGTTCTGTTTCAAGTGTTTCTCTTTGAAAACCGGATGGGATTCCACCCAGTAGGGTGAGGGTTACTACTCAAGTGGACGATCAAAGGAGGACCTTTCATTAAATCGACTAATCATCTGTACTGCCACCTAGTCTATAGACAACTACGTCTTTCTAATTCAAATAGAATTGACGTTCAACCCCAAATAGAAAATTTCATTTGCATCAATTAGCTCTCTTAAATATTAATTAGTAAATGGGTTAAATAAATATTTGCCGTCAGCGGTCAGTTTTTATTAATTTAAGGTGTAAAATCCCTTAAAATTAATTATAATTCCACCAAATATTATAATCATCAGTTACAACGAAAATAATCAGAAGCGATGGAGTATTCAAATTCACACAATTTCCAAAAAACCAAGCAGTTTTTCGGCAAATATGTGTTCGTTACTTTCGAAATAAATGACAACATTACTTTTTTCAGAGAGAATTCGACATTTTTCTTTAATTTAGACAAATACGCTCAGTTTATTAGCAAATAAGTTAGTTTCGTAACAAGGTGACTAACTCAGAGTTCCTACCGAGTTTTTATTTAATACGGTGTTAATAAATTAAACATTTTCTCTAAGGAACACAAATTCCAGGATTTTTTCTTATTTCTCTAAAGCAAATAGAACAAAAGAAGCCTGAAAGGAGGAAGTGGAAAGAAAACTAAGGAAGAAGAGCAGCGGAGATCCTCTTGAAGATAGCTAATGCCTTGGGTCAGCATTTAGTCGCGACCCGTGACGTCGTGCGCCTAGCGCGCCGATACAGACAGCAAATTCTCATTTCAGGCTGGTTTTCCAGATAACGGCCATTGCCCAAGGGAGGGAAACAACTTTGCACAAATGTGTGGCCTGTGCGTGCCCTGGCTCCTCGAGGGGGAGATAGAGGGGCGACTGTGACTTAAGTGGAGGGTTAAAGGGATGGGGGTGGTTCCCAAAAACGCGAGAAAGAGGGAACATATTGCTCAAGAGTAATCCTACTTGATCGCGGTTTTTGGCCGACCATATGTGTGCGTGTTTTGTGTGTATGCATGTCTCTTCTCAAGATTATACCTCCCCACACACACACGTATACACACGTCTACATGTATACACTAACACCTGACCTCGCAGTTGTCTCATGTCATATACCGATTTTTCCATGTGTGGGAACCCGAAGGATTACTCTGCCTTAGGAGATGTGCCGGCCTCGTCCTCGCGAAGGTAGATGGAAGAGTCTTTAAATACCCTGGGGATGTGGGAGTCCAGAACGCGAGGACGTGTCCTGACGACAAAAAAATATAATTTTGCTGCTCCCAACTTTCTACTCGTCGAGCACGATCTCCCAAGATTAGTGACGTGCAAGACTTCCAAATTATACTTCAGGATGATCTCAATCTAATGATGATAGATAAAGAAGATAAAAAAATAGCTTGGAAAATATCCCTCCAAGCTAATAAGTAGTTGTATGTTTTATAAAGAATAATATGAATATTATCTTAAAGATATAATAATTCTTTCCATTATTCTTTCCATTATTCTTTCCATAACTCTTTCCAGAAAAAAATAACGAGTAGATCTCTTATAAATGATGAGGGTAGTTGACGGAGGTGTATGTAGCAGATAAGGGCAGTTCCACTATATTCATTCATTTTATTTAAAAATAACAAATATCTCTTAAAAATTAACTTAGCTAAGAAAAATGATAAACATCGGTATATAGACTAACATTCTGAAAAAAATTAATATTAGAATTATATAGCAACAGAATATTGATATACGTCAGTTAGCCTTTGTTAATTTGGGATCAATAAATGGGCAGAGAAAAAAGAATCTTTGAATCGAATAAGGGTAGAGTAGAAAATGGCGGAAGAAATTTTTGATATCCAACATTTTGTAACAATTATGCATTATAACAAATGAAAAACAAATAAAAAATATGAATAATATCTTGATAATTCGAAATTAACATGAAAAATTGCTATGCTCAAAAACCTCCCTGCCTATGTTATTAAGAAGGGTTTTCCGATCACCAATTTCTTGCCGATGAATTATTACCCAGGACTTTTGTTTGTAAGACATGATTCGCTGACGTTCGACATCGTGTCCTCGCCTGAGGTCATATTACCAGAAAGAAATATTTTATCCCCTCAGTTTCGACTCGCGACTCGATTTTACTCAGAGATTCCTCGATTGTGAAGAATTCTAAGGTTCAAATAATGGAGTGAAACTTATTATAACGGTTGAATTTATGTCATGTTTAACAAGGTGTCAGATTTACAAAAGAAAAAAAAACGGAACGAGATCATTTAATTTAAGAGTTCATTAGAAGAAAAAAGAAAGATCTTTTTAAACAGAATTCGTTTGAAAATTAAAGTTGAGAATCTGAATAAGGATTCCGATTTCAAGAGAGCTTGAAATTTGATCCCTTTTCATTGGAAGAAAAGGTTGTCCACCTTTTCTTTATACACAACGCGCAGCAGTTGTATATAAAGAGTTCATATTGAGAGAGTTCAAATAAAATTTCAAATTAATTTAAATCATACTGGAAGAACAAAATAATCAAAATATAATAATTGAAAAATATGATAATCAATTAACTCGACGTGTCACCTCACCTTATAATTCGAGCAGCAAGAAAAAATTCTGGATAGGAAAAAATGATGTTTAAATCACATGCAAAATATACCAATATCAAAAAATAAGCTACTCCTTCGCAAAAGAACCTTTCTAGTTGATAAAGTATGCTTATCACACTACACGCGAGGAAAAATAGCCTCCAACTTCCGCCGTATTCAAATTTACATGCTCCCCTCTAAAATAAAAAACAACACTTAGAACCTTTCGCCCTAGCATATCTCCTCGGAATTTTTGCACAAGTGCGTAAAAGCGTCTATTAACAAATCCTAATGGGAAGAGGCTCGCATCGTTCTCCGTCCCTCATCCCGGGAAAAGGGAGAAGAGAGACTGAGAAAAGGAGGAAAAGGGAGTGAAAGGAGCAAAAGAGGGTGATTCGGCGAGTGAAGTGTTGCAGAAGGTGGAGGAGGGTGAAAAAAAAAGAAAGAAGCAGAAGAGGAAGAAGAAGAAGAAGAACAAGAAGAAGAAGAAGAAGAAGTCGACGAATGGTGAAGGAAGGGGGTTACGCGGGGTAAAAGTCCGCGAGCCATTTTTCCCCATATAATTATAAGAGAGGGACTGGGCGTCTCCATGGTAACCACACACCAACCCCCTTCCCCCGCCTTTCTTTCTCTCTTTCTCTTGCTCTGCACCCCGTTTACTTATACGCCAGAGGACGCGGGCACATGTGCGTCACTGAAATGTGAGTGTGCACATATATGAAACTAGGGGTTGGGGGATGGTGGTTGGGGATTCTTATATGCCCCGGCACGGCAGATGAGAGTGGGTGGGGTGTATGGACCAGTGGGTGGAAGGCGGGTGACCGGCGGAGGGGTGAGAGGCGGCGAGGGTGAAATTAATGTATTTGTTCTGCGGCCACCCTCATATGCCCTCTCTTGGTCGCGAAAGGTCTTCGTGCGAGGCGGTATAAGGCACCACACATATAGAAAGAATATCCGCGACCATTATTGCTTTTGCGTGAAACGAATGTCGCCTTTCTCGCTATTCTTCCCAGTCTGTCCTGTCTTCCCTTTTTGTACGGAAGACCGTACGCTTCATATATCTTCCAATGCAAAATAACAGAACTCCACGAGAGCGTTTCAAATTACTCGTTTCCTTCACCCCTCGGAATTTATGTCTTTACTGTTTTGTATAATCGGACTGTCGTATACACTTTTTAAATTATATTTTGTATCTAGTTCGTATTTGAACCCTAATCTTAGGGATTTCACTGACAAAGATTTATTTTCTTTGAATTTCATGTCAGGCTAGGCTTTACAATTTTCCGATCATATTTCCTATTGTTTAGGCAGGGCAGAGTTTAATTCTAAGATAAGGAACATTCGGAACAAATAAATATTATTCTTGCGATTAATGCGATTTCAGAAAAAAAAATTGCAATTTTGTATGTTTACCAATTATTATTCAAAGCGAAAAAAAAATCACAAAATTGAAAATAGCTTCTTAAATTAGTAATGTAACTATTTTCTTGATTTTGAACTTGACTGTACACCGAGAACAATCTTAATTTTTGGGAAAAAGCCAATCTTCTTTATTGCATAGTATTCAGTCTCTTTTTTAAGTTGAATTAATTTAATCTGGGATTTCTTTATTTTTTGTGATTATTCCAGTTACTAATTTAAGTGCAAAACAAATGGTTCTTGAGCTAAATAATGGATTTATGTAAATAACCAATAAATGTTCTAATTTTTTTTTTGGAATCCCGTTATGGAAAAATTTATTTCTTTATCGTATAAATGTTTGTTTGTCCTCTAATATATTTTTTAAATACTATCTAAATAATAAATACTAAATCTTAAGTATAAGTTACACTCAGAAAAAACCTTGTTTTAAATCAAAACTTTTATTTTAATAACTCAAATTTAAAATTTCCTTATATTAAAGAAAACTTTCTTTCTTTTAAAATAATTTTTTTGATTCAAACGAAGTTTCTTCGATTCAAACAAAATTATTTTAAATTATTTTAATTTAAAGAAACTGTTTGTTTAATTCAAAAAAAATTTCTTTGAATCAAAGAAATGTTTCTTTGACCGTATATCAATACTATGATTTCTTTGATTCAAATAAAGTTTCTTTGATTCGAAGAAACTGTTTTCTGGGTGTATCAGTAGGAGAATGTAATATCTAGTTTGTATAAAGTAAAAATTGTTTTTCTCTATCTTATATAAGCCACTGAAAAAATGATTTTTGCGAGTTAGGAGGTACTCGATTATTTTATGGTAAAATCATTTCGCCAATGCCTTATCAAAATTTTATTCTTCGATGAATCAGGTCGCCATTCACACCGTAAACACGTCGAAGTGTTTTATGGTTCCCTCTGGAATGCGCGAAGATGATCATGAAGGAAGACTTTATATTTCATAAGTTCATGAATGAATGCACACATATACTAGAGTTGCTGGTAATGATTTGAAATAATCTGAAATTATCGAAAAAATCGAAAATGTCATTCTCATAAGATATTTCTATCAGTTACACCAGTACAAAAAGTTGCATTACCTTATTCAATTATTGCTAATCTTGTAATCTTCTTCAAAATATACAAGTGAGACTTACAGAAGGTTTTAAAGAAGGCTAAAGTAGGTCCAACGGGGTTGAAAAAAGACATATAGAGGGTTATAAAGCAGGCCTAAAGTAGGTTCTACTTGGAATTACTAAGCAGAGCTAAATAGGGCTTAAATTGAGACTCGGAAATTTCCTTGTAAGTTTATGTAACTTTATACTCATTATCATTTTCAAAATATGAACTTGATAGAAAAAAACTCTACATTTTACGGAAATTATCCATAAATTTGTAAAAATTAGACAAAATAATTTTGTAAAAATTGTTTCTAGTAAGTACCTAATTTTTCTTCCTATTTTCAAAAGAATAGAAAAATAGAGCAATATTCATAAAAACCGTATTGCTTTAAATAAGTGCTTTAGTATTCCATTCGTCTGGCAACTAGCTCACCATTTCCACGGTTTATTTTTCCACTCGGATTCGTAGAAACAATGCCGCATTGCGAATTAATGTAGGCTGAGTTTGAATTCAATTGTAGTTCGATTACAATGCATTTTACGATAGAGTATAGAAGACGTGTAACGGGCAACGGAAATGGCGGTGAGTGTATGTACTCGTCTCTACGTCGTTTCGACGGAAGGGTCCTGGAATTCGAAGTAACTAGTACCAGGAGGGTGAGGACGATGGGGAATAAAGGGAGAAACAGGGGGGAGTTAAGGGGGTGGACTAGGGGTTGGTTCAAACTCCCCTTGGAAAAAAGCCATTTAAATAGGTACGATCGGGCTGGGTGGGTTGGTTCGATGGCGGTGGGTCGGTTCTCCATAGCTTCATCCTGAAGAGCGGCAACCGGCCGTACGAGTTCGTAAGGAAATTGCCTTCAGTGCAGGAAAAAACTAAGAGCCTCTCTAATTTTCTTAAACAGAGAGATTTCCTCAGACCGTCGAGCTATTTGACTTTCCGAGTCAAAGGAATAATGCGACCATAGGGATTCAATTGCTAATTAAATTGATTACTAACGAAGTCTTACAAATTGATACTTTTTATTATTATTAGCATTGCTCTTTTCATTCCTTTAATTGAAAAAAGATCTAGGAAGTATTTAGAAAGTAAAATTAATTTAATTTAAATTTTACATAACGATAAAATGTTTGTTATTATTTTGTAAGTGAAATAAGATGATGAGTCAGTATTAATTACTGTTTGAAATGTTAGTTTTTAAATGGGTATTCAATTATTTAGTGTCAAGTACCAAAATAAATAACTTGAGCAAGATGTTACTGTATAAAAGATATGGTAGCCAATTATTTTTTTCCCAGGACTATTTTCAGTAATTGCTGACTTATAATTATCTTCACTGTACAATGCCAGCCTACACTCGTAATATTTTCCTCCTCAATTAAGTGAATAATCGAGTCCCTTTCATGCATCTCCTCCATTGAAATATTATAAGCATCTTATATGATGAAGTATTCAGCAAGTAAATATTGACAGAGTCGCATCATCAAGATGTTCTTGACTAATAAATATTTCCATCCCTCTCTCTCTCTTCTTGTCCTCTTTCCTCGTAATTATTCGCAAGATGGCCTTTTAAACCCGCGCACTCACTCCAGACTCCATACAGTCTCCACTTTGAAAAGCAGGTACTCAGATGTCTTTGCAAAGGGAGCAAATGTGCTCCTACAGTTGTACACTTACTCTCCTATACATACAATAATCCTTCACATGTTCCTCTTCCAGCTTCTGCATTTCTCAGCACATATACACGAGAAACTTCTTATTCTTTCTCTTCTGAAATGTTCTCATTTTATTCTATTTCTCGCACCTTTTCTCATCTAAATACGACAGTAGTATGTATTTTGGTATCCTTTTTTCCCAGGGTAATTCTTCACAAATAGGTCACTTTTATTTCTCAGTAATACAATTTTTTAATCTGGAATGCATCATAATATTTTGAAGGACTTCTAAAGACTTTTTAAGAGTTCAGTTACTTCAGAATAGTTCAGTAATAATTATAATAGTACCTACTTCAGAAGACTTCAATGACTTTTAGAGACTTTGAAACCACTATAAATCTCTTGAAATTCCTTGAAATTACTTATGTACAAACACTTAAAATCTTTTGCAATCTTTTAAAGTCTCTTTAAAATTCTTTAAAATTCTTTGAAATCTTTTAAATTCCCAGTCAACACCAAACAAATTTCTGTTCGTAAATAAACAAAAATTATGGATTTTGGGAATTTTTTGTTGATATTTTTATTACAATAAATGTAAATAAAAGTCGTCAGACTAAATGTCTCAAACTTTAGTAGCTACTGTTATTATATATTAGGTAATTATTCAGGTAATGTTATATTATGTAATTCTTATTATATTTAGTGTCACCTCAAGAGACACGTCTTTCTTGGAAGTCGTCCACGTGTGAAGGAAAGAGAGCTCCAATTTTTTTGGTTTTTTTATTAAGGCATGCTGGTGTTTGTGCAGCCTTGGATACGAGGAACATACAAGCTCTGGCGGGCGACATTTAAGCGGCGGAGGAGATTCCCGTGAATAATTGAGCCGCGTAATTTATCGCGAGGAATGCAGCCGAGGCTCGCTTTCCAGGATTCCCGGAGGGGCGAAAGGGGTGGTAGGATGAGAATGAAAGAGTGAGTGAGTGAGTGAGTAAGTGAGTGAGAGAATGAAAGTAAGAAGGTAAGAAGAAGAGAGAGATAAAGAAAGAGAGAAAACTGGAGGAATAGAAAGAGAAAGGAGGAGAATACAGGAGTAAGAGAGCAAGAGAGAGAGAGAGAGAGAGAGAGAGAGAGAGAGAGAGAGAGAGAGAGTGATAAGGGGTGGAAAGAGAGTGAGGTTGGTGGAAATTGAATTTCGATCGAACACACCAGGATAGTGGAGAGGGCGAGTGAGGGAAATGGGAAGGTTGAAGGAAGGGGGAGGGTGAGTGTAGGACATTACAGGGCGTCCGCCCCCTCCCTCAACCGAACAAATGAGCAATTCTCTCATCCCCTACATCCTATGATGTCCTGCACGTAGGATGCGAGGTGAGTATCCTTGCTGTATGGCTCGATCTCGCCTATTCTCGTACCACCGACGAGACTTCGCCAATGCACCTTCTACCTAAACTGCCACCCACAATAGGGTTGGGGGTGGAAAAATGCCCCCAGCCAGCCGAAGGAGCACCCGAGAGAGATGATCGTAGTTTAAAATTTCTCACACGCTCTCGTCCCGGAAACTCTGGTAGCATAGTCGGTGGTGACGTTGTCGTGGTATCGAAGGTTCTTGAGGGTCTCGGGATCCGGGACAGGGTGCGAGAGAACTGCGATGCTGACGAATTATTTTTCGAAGTTGGAAATTACAGTTTGATGTCGGCTGAAGCAATCGCGCTAGGCGCTGCACATTTCTCAAACGAGAGTCTTTTGCACGGTAAATTTTTCTTGGGGAAAGAAAATAAAAGTTGATGATGTAGAGAGAAAGAGGCATAGCTGATTTTATAGACGATTTGAGTAGGAAATTAGATGTGATGAAAGTTATTTAAATTGGACGGAAATTCTGGATGCAGTGCAATTTTATAGAAGATTCAGCTAGATTTTCCTGGGAATTCTGTTTATAATACATATTGAAGAGGGATACTTATTTAATCATTTGTCTGTTTATAATTCTTTACACATATAACATTTTAAGGAGTAATATTTAACGAAGTTAATAGCTATAGTAATTATTACAAGTCGCAATTTCTTGACTTTTGATTAATCGCGCAAACTTGCGATAATTTGTGCGCATTTGATATGAACATAAATCATTTGCATACTTTACTTAGCTGCACAAATCCGAGCACATTTGGTTTTAAACCCTCTCCTCTCAGTGCGAGTTATAAATAATCACATTACCGTCCTTTATTTAATGTCTTTAGCACACAAAATAACGTATATCCTGTGCCATAATCATTATAAGGAACGAATTGTTCCGCGATAATTCATGCACTTTACTTTTATGCTCCTATTTACTTATTCATATAGCTAAAGTACGAAGACGGTGAGCAGCGAACTGCTTCTTGAATTTACATGCAATAAATGTACAGCATGTGATTAAGGTCTTGTTATTCGTTCGGGGTTTATGTGCCGGGTAATAAAGCATATATATATACACACCTAAATACGTATATAGTTATACAGAATACGTATATATTGTATACAAGAGGAAGTATATGAAAGACGTAAATGTGATCGCACGGACGAGAAAGCCGGTGAAGTAACTAGGAAGAAAACGAGATTTCGCGAATCCCTCTGCCGTTTCGCGAATGCGGGCGAGCCATTTTTGTTTGCCGCTTTCGGCATATAAGCCTTTGCAGTGAAGCCGGTGGAAGCTAATCTAATCCTCGAGTATATAGATGCCAGTGTATATATGGCGTATACATCGAGCTCATGATGCAAGTGTATGTAATACTCTCTTGCGTTGGTGTCTAACTGTGAAGCTGTCTAAATGCGGATATGTGTATGTATGGAGTTGTGTGCAGGCTCGGATTGGACCATCTTGATATCAGGAAAAATTTCGATTGACCGATAGATATCGAAATAAATATGTATTTGGGTTGAACAAATGGACATGATTCCGTTATTAATACACTTAAAATTTTCTTCCTAAAGACGTATACCCGCATTTTGAATATAGTATATCTTAAGGTATGGTGATGAGATAAGATAATAAGATTACATAACTTTGTACTGTAGAAGCTGCTCTAAATTCTAGGAGAATATTTAGCTACTATAAATAAAACCAAATTCAATTGTTAATAGAAAAAATTACTAAAGCATTAGTGAAAATATTTCAATTAACTTTCTAGTGAAATTTGACAAATAATTTAGTTAAATTTTACACAAATTAGTTATAAACATTAATTGAATGACAGTTTGCTTCTCAGTTACAAATATTTAATATAATACGACAATTAAACAATTGCATCCTCATAGAGTGTGTATGTGTGTACGTATATCACGTTTTTTAACGATTTTGCAATATCTAGGTGGAGAACTTGTATATACAGATAAATTGGAGAAACTTGGCATACATATATGTACTTATAAAATTTTTGCAAAATTGATATTTCAACTGTAACTTTTCAATTAATTTTGAATTAATTATCACATTTTACATAAGGAAAATAAAAATTTCGTGCATTGAAACGAATCAGCCTAATATTAATACATTTGATTAATTAATTAATGCTACTTCTATATGAGGAAGTAAATCATATTTGCGTCCGCAAGGAGCAATAAATTGATCATGAATGAGCATAAAAGTGGATACAACTTCAAAATTAGTTCTTACATCTTACATAATTAAAATTCTTGTCTCTTTGTCTTGAGAATACATTTTTTGATGATTCGTTCTTATCCGATTTTGCATCCCAATGCGGCCCTGGTTGTGTGTATCTGAGATGGTCGAGGTGGTGGCGAAGGGGGTTCGGGTGGCAGAGCCAGCAATGGCGATGGCGCCCCGCTCGGGCGTTTATTATTATGATTATACTTGATATCCCCTGCCCAAAGCAATAGGGCCAGTCAGCCTGCGAAACTTTCCCTCCTTTCCTTTCCTTTCCGATATTAATATTATTTTTGCCCGGGCGTAGCGGCCGCCATATATCTCGCTCTGGGCATAAAATCCATTCCCCGTTCCAACCCCCGACCATCGGTCGACCCACCCCTCGGACAAGGGTAGGAGAGAGCAAGAAACGGAGAGAAAGAAAGTACCAAGGAGAGAATAAGAAAGGGGGTGGAAGAGGGTGAAGGAGAAAGAGAGATTCTCTGCCCAGTCGCGACTCCACTCGGTCCTATTATTAATTAATGGCGGGTCGGCCATTTTCTTTCTCTCCGGTTCATGAGCTGGTGCCCTCGAGCATTCGCAAAGTAAGGCAAAGTTTCCAAGTATGGCTTGTTTACCTCGCTTAATGCGATTGTTAATGCCTTCGGTTCTGAGGAGTTGCGATATTTTTCAGAAAAGATATGCGCTTGGTCATTCAGGAGATAACAAGATGTATGGTGCATGCATGTTTAACGGATAAACGTCAATTTGAGGGAACGAAGGAAACCATGTTTATTATAGATTAGAGAGATGAGACCTTATTGGGCTGAAGTTAAGAGTTTCTGAGGATGAGGTGGAGGGCGGTTTTAGTCAAGTTTTTAATTAGTCTAGACAGATGCATACTTTATTCGCCTCTTCGAGTACTTTATTCAACCCACTCCATTGGAGAATATTAAAGCGTGCTTTCGGCTCCTCTCTTGAAATATAGGCATATTTATAGCAGTATTTTTAAATGAGCAAAGTAGTTAGAATGAGGGTTTATAGGGAATATTTATGTATAAAGTTTCGGGGAGGAGCGAACTGTAATGAGAATCTTTCACAATAAAGAAAAACGGGAAGTATCTCTGGATTTTACTCTACACATGTTTTTTTTTCTTTCAATCATCGAACATTTCCAGAAGAAAGACCTATTGTATGTATAGCCAATTTTCTGTCTATGCACGCAAGATTTTATGTATGAAATATATATATATATATATTAATTAAATTGTTTCTGAAACTTTTCAGCTTCTCTTCTTCTAAAAATCAGGCAAAAGTTTCATTAAAATAAATATTAACAAAATTGTGTTTAAGTGAAAAATGATAATTAGATTTATATTAAAAGATTCTACTCAAATTGAAATTGTATATAGTGGTCATTATATTTCCGACCGGACAAGCCTGACGTTATAAACTGACTGACTAAACACGTCTGTATCTACTGAAATATACTTTCTTACTCATAACATTATAAATTTAGTCAAGCTCTAACATTAATTCTCAGTATTTAAAGTAAATTTTTACCATTAAGGCAACATAATAAATAAATTAAGAAAAAATTAGGAAAAAAGTGTTTTGATGCTTTTGGGTATAATTTCGTTTCTTTCATTTCCACCCCAAACTACTTACACACACGCTTTTTTTTATTTTTTCATAAATGGGGTCACTCTATATTAAGAAAATAATGAATTCAGCCAGAATGTTTGCTTTTATTTCTCCCTTCCTGAATTTCTTCTTCTATTGACTTTCCTAATCGCGTTGTTTAGCAGCCGGCCAATGAGGCGCGACGACGTCCGAGGTTAATCTGCGTGACGTCACACACTCATCCAATCGCCCTGGATCCGGAAAAAACAGAACGTCCTTGGACTAACCCTCTAATCCCCTCATCCCTCGGGTTACGAGCAACGTAGATGCATTTATATCGAATTGCAACTCGGCCGTATATTGGCTCTCCGAAATGGAGGCTTTTGTCTTCGCGTGCCTCATAAGCGTGGATTTGGCCTTATCCGAGATTTTCTCTCTTTTTCTCTCATCTAATTCCTTCTACTTTTTTACCTTTTCCGTCTCTTTCTATTTTCTCTTTCTCTGATCGCGTTCGGTCACCCACAGCGTAGAGTCATCCCCCATGGCGAGCGTTTTTTTTTTGACGGTTGTTTTGGGGAGAAAGTTAGTGCAGCTTCCACACACGATGGACCGACACACATGCCACAAGCACTTACGCAAAAAAACATAGACACACAAATATAGAAAATGTATATGAGGGTAACAGAATGAGTTGGACGCACGCACTCACTCACTTACACATGGGAAAGCGGCGCCTTCGTTTTCGCTTTCTTTTCTGTACGTACGTTACGTTTCATTATCATAACATTATTTTTTGCTCGTGTCATAAATTGCCTTTTTCCATGGTTTTTCGTGCTTTATGCGTCCCACTTCTGCCATTAATGTCAGGCCTGCCAAGCTAACCCCCTCCCACCATCACCCATTCCCTCGTTCATCCATTTATTTAGGATACGTGACTTTTCTTGCCAGAAGCACATTTCGCGTAGGGCTGTTTTATTAATGAACCGCGTACTGACGTATTTTTCTGTTTCTGGAATGGATATTGAACGTTTGAGAGAATGAAATCAACGAGCGGTGATCACTCGGTGGCTATGAGGTCTCGTATGAGATATTACTTTTTTTTTAGCTTATGATGCACGACTCGAGAGTAGGTATTATTTTTTCGAGTTGATTGTTGATAAATATTCAGATTACGAGTTAATTATTATGAAAATTGATGATTTTATAAACACTGAATATAGTTAATTATGCACGAATCGTGATCTTTAAAGTGATTTTAGAGTAAAACGACTCAGCAGATCCTCCGTAGTGAGATTACATAATTCCGTATTCAAAACCTTCTTTCTACAAACCCTGAATAATCAAGGCTTCGTGTATGCGAAAACCTTATTACTTATTATTCAATGTTAATACATGTAAGAGTCCTGGAATACCCTAGGGAATTTTCACACTTTGCGAATTTATAAAAAGCTTCCGTAGATCGTAAAAATTATCTTCCATAAAACAATATTGTAGAAAAGTTGCTTTTTTACATTTAGCTTATTTCTTATACAGAGAAAGCTTTGTATCGATGAAAATTTTCGACTTCAATTTATTGGAGGAGGGGGTCTCGATAATTTCTTATTGTTAAGGAATACTGATCTCAAAAGTGCTTACGTAATAATTGAACAGGCCCTTTTGATTATATTAATGAAAAAAGGTATAGGTAGAGTTTTGCTAGTGAAAATAAATATTGTATGTTGTATATTATGTATATTGCATATTATAAAATGATCACAATTGAAATACACCATCTTTAATTTTACTTTTGAAGGAATGATTTTCTTCAGGCTTTGGACCTTCCCATAGAATTGATACATATTATTCTTATATTGAAATCGTGCGTTTTCGTCAAGAAAAATATGTCTTGTGTCTGAGGGTTAATGAAAAACATGCAATGGATCGCAAAAAGGTCGTCTCGTCTATAAACAGGATACATCAAGAACAAATCTGAAGATGACAGACGAGGATATGACGAGTGACTGAAGATGAAAAGACATAAGAGGGGTGGCAAAGGCGTGACGATGGGTTACCAAACACTTGACCCAACAGTTGGAGATAGAGAGCAGCACTTTTGGTGATTAAAGTGAAACCAAGAATTCGTATGAAGAAACACACAACTCAAGCGCAAGAAATATCAAGGGTTTGCAATCGTGGCGAAGGGGCAGGGGTTTTAGGGCGGAGGCGAAGGAGCGGTGGCAATCAGTGAAATGGCGGCGAAAATAAATGAATGGAAATCAAGTCTGTCTCTTCGAAATCCAAACAAGTCAGTCGATGAACCAACGAAACTACTTCTGGATACATTCGCCTTGTTGCCAACCTGCAGAAATGGATTGCTAAGCGGACTCCACATTTGTGATTGTAAGGAGGGCTTCTTCGATCTCCACGGCCATTCCTGCCATATTCCTCGCGGGCAGGACCCTTTCGTATTATATTATGCCAACCCAGCGAATCGTTGACAGCCTTCAGCACTGTCTCAAGTATACGAGGCAAATGAGAAAAATGCTAACGTCATTATTCAAGAATTTTCAGGATGAGTCGGTATAATATATACCTAAAATCAAGTATGCTAATATAGAAGTAGGGGGGCATATTATATTATGTATAACATTATAGTTAAATGATAAATGAAACATAAATTAATCTAGGAAATTAAACTTTTATATGAGAATGAGAAATCAGAGTATATTTCTACTAGTTCTTCTTTTTATTTAGGCAGGACTTAATTATTTTACTGCGGGATTCTTTACGAAGAAAAAAAATTTGGCAATTCACCGAGAGGAGTGTTTTCATGGACTATAACGATTCCTTTGAAAGATTTCCCATGAAAGCCATCCTCAAACGACGACGAAGGGCTCGAACAGTGCTTGACTGTGTTTCGTTTGGAATCCCTAAACTA
This sequence comes from Synergus umbraculus, assembly GCA_900474325.1. Taxonomy (NCBI): domain Eukaryota; kingdom Metazoa; phylum Arthropoda; class Insecta; order Hymenoptera; family Cynipidae; genus Synergus; species Synergus umbraculus. The sequence goes on from UCOK01008679.1 coordinate 156,689, forward strand.
AACTATACCTCATCCCTATCAAAGATAACCCACCCCCCACCTTGGATGCCCCACGAAAGCAAAGCTTAATGCCTCGGAAAAAATAACACGCACTCACACACGGTAATATGTCGTATGCGTGTTTCCCTTATCCTTTTTTTACCCAGAGGAGGGTGGCCATTTAGGTCGAAAAAAGGGATACTCTGTCTCTTACACGACTCCTGCTGTTTTACCAAGAATTTCGAATTTTCTCTACATATGGTCATATGTTCACGCCATGATTTTTCAGATATACGTGGTTCGATACGATATTCAGAATTTATTAGGATACATTTACTTGTTTGTTAAAAAAGAAAATAAATTGGGGAAGTTGTTATTTATTAATATGGAAGAAAGGTTGATTTACACAAAGAAAATTGTATTATCAATTTTTCCTAAACTGTGTTATAATTTAGGGTTACATGTGTCATATTGAGAATTTTTACTATTGAATAATTTTTTTGTCAAATTTCACTAATAAAAATTATCAATATGATACGTTTTTCCCTAAATTGCAACGCATTTTAGAAAAAATTGATTGTAATTGTAATTGTCCGGAAATTTTTTACAGTGCGTTATTATGAAGTACAAAAATGAAGAAGAAGCGAAACAGCTCACCCAGAAAAAAAGTTTGTTTGAATCAAATAATCGTATATTTGCCTCCGAGCCAATTAAAAAATATCTTTGAATTAAATAAAATTTATTTGATTCAAAAAAATTTTCTTTTTAATTCAAAGAAAAAATATCTTTGAATCAAATAAATTTTATTTAATTCAAAAATATTTTTTAGTTGACTCTGAGGCAAATATACGTTTATTTGATTTAAACAAACTTTTTCTCTAAGTGTTGGAAGAAGATGTGATTGAGAAACATCTTTTGGATCTTGATAATTCAAGATCAAGAAGAACAGAAAAAAAACACTATAACAATTTGGAAAATTTTTTTATGTTGTAGTTAAAAATACACACTTTTAAAAATTAGTTATAAATCAACGTGTTCAGTATTTTCTTATAATTCGTAGAGACGGTCTAAAAATCACGTATTTTTTAAGGGGTGTCTAATAAATATCACGATCCATCATTATAGGGGGAGGGGTAAAAAAGACGAACAAGATATCATGTATTTTATGAATGAACACTAAGAAAAAAAAACCCCTCTTAAAAAATTTGAATATTTCCAATAAATTAATTAATTAACCGCTCTAATTAATATATGATTAATTAGTTAAGGAGCCACGCCTTGAATGCGCATAGTTGTGTCTTTCTTCTCTCATACGCTTAGATGCACCGGGGTTATTCTGTCTACCTTGTATCGTGCTGGCCAGACGCCATGTATGAGTATGTGCTCTCCCCCCACACACAACCACACATACAAAGTTTGACCAATACATCCTCCAGAGACTCGTGATTCTTTTCGCCACACACACACACATACACACACACACACAATCCTCTACATCGCATCGCGTACCCTCAATGCACGAAGGTAAGCTTCACACCAGCTTAATCCCTACCCTCGCAATTTCTCCTCCAGCGCCCCCACTTCCTACCACGTGGTCGTGTCCTCCGCCATGTTGGCCACTCCCACCACGCGCGCAGCCCCCCCTTTTGCCGCAGGGGGTACTCACACGTGCTCACCAAGAGCCACATAAACACTCGAACTGGAACCTCAGTGTGAGCTGGTGCTGGACATCGAGGCGAATGGTGCTCTATAGGAGAAGGATGGAAGGTGAAGGTTGATAAGGGAGTGGAAGAGAGACAGGTGTCTGGCTTATTTTAGAATCCTACACACGAGGAAGAGGATAGGTGTCGCTCAAGTTAGAGGGTAGAGAAAAGAGGGGTAGAGGGGTTCAGCTTAATTTCTACTACCCCTATGAGGATAGAGTGTTATGAGGTGGGGGAAATGGAAGAGGGGCACCACACTGACTCCACTTCAGGGTCGTGCTGGCTCGCTAGCTCGTTACATGGTTCGTGCCGGGCACCATGTAACTCTTCTATGGGCTTTTTAACTTAACTATCTAGGTGGCTATTACAACCCATCGGATGGTAACGACTCGCTCTTTCGGCACGAAGTCTTCTGCCTTCGTTATACTAGCGAGAATTCCAATGCGAGATGGGTTCAGAGATACTGAAGAAGTTGGGTAAATTGCTTTATCGGTCATCAGGTTGAGGAATGGTACACAGACTCTGGTAGCACATCTGTTCACTAATCGAAACAGTTGTCGACGTTTCTTGAAAGAAACACGAGATAGTGAGGATCCCGAGAAGCTTAGGAATAATAAGCATTGCAGATCATAGCTGATCATAATAATTTGTTGACTCTCAAGTTCTTGAGAAAGTTGGGTACCTCCTCCTCGGGTTCCTTAGTGGGAATATGGTTTTTAGTAAAGATAAACTAGATGGTAAATTTTTTTTGAGGAATCTATCATTTTATTAGCTCTGAATAGCAAAAGGATAGAAATTTTAATTATTTAAAGCACTTTTGTATCTTCAATATGTTTCATTCAATTTGTGTGTTATTTATATTCGCCTGATGAAAGTAAACCCCATTTAATCTTTTTTCAAAAGACTCAGCGCAATTTTCTTACATTCAGGCTGGGAAATCTCAAAGGATAATAATGCGAGGAAAATTACGTTTATTCTTATAAACACAAGATAATTTTATTTTCGACGCGGAAGACTGAAATTATTTGAGAGTTAATTTTCAGAGAAAGCTATTTGATATAACAAGCATGTTCAACTAAAGCGTCGCCGAAAATCGAGTTTAAAATCTATTTCAGATCCAATTCCAAGTTTTAATAATGACTATATTAAATTTGAATTTTGAGCACAAACCTTTATAATCTTTATAATCTCTCGACTGAAGGATCTTTAACACATTCAATGTTCTTTCTATATACTTATCAGTATTAACATAATTATTTTATGAGGTATATAATATATATATATATATATATATATATA